>JAGDQP010074552.1:0-10258 GCA_022664845.1 Lepisma saccharinum | reverse complement strand
GATTGACCGGAACTGACCAAGAATACCATCTTCTGTACAGACAAAAATTAAACCATGCCCGGGACAGTAAGAATCCCGGAATTTGAATTTTATTAAAGGCCTTTAAACAATCATGGCTCACGCCTAATGGGTGATGATGGGAAAATTGGTATAATAAAGAAAGCGGGAGATAACGGGAAGAATCCGAGGAAAATCACGCCTACGGTGTATGTCCACCACAAAATCCACATGACACTAACCGGTATCAAACCGAGCATCTCACTCACCAGAGGTGAGCTCTCTACCAGTGAGTTACCGTGTCCCAAGATTATTGGAATTTGTATTTAGTTATAAAATGTAAGTTAATTTTGAAAATAACATTAGCAAAATTATATCAACGTCTTTCCCGTTTTGACGTTAAGTTGCTCTACTGGTGTGCAATCGAACAATTTATAAAGTATACGAACTCCTATGGAATATTTCCGTATTCTTTTCTATGTTGAAGTCCGTGGGCATCCTCCCTCCCTTTCTCTTTCATTATTTGAGTCGCGCTACAGCCCAACACATACGAAATTCTTTTTTCTTTTTTTTTAAAAAAAAGTGGAAGAATAACAATAATTATATTTTATGGGAAGAACTATTCTATATCTTTTCACGTATGTTACAGTGTAAGAAATTTAATTTTCTTTGAAGAAATGAAATGTATGGTCATCTTCCGTTAATCATTGTTTTACTATGCCTGGTGTGAAACAAATTGAGAATACTTTCCTCTTCTCAGAGATTTAACTTAAACTTGCACAAAATGTTTAATTCTATCAATATTTGTAATTATATTTTAATCCTAAATCTATTTTAATCACAAAAATCCTAAATTTGTACCTTGGGGTTTCGACCTGGAATCCCACGTTATCTTTATGTTGTTATCTGAATTAAACACTGACATAGTTGGTAGCCCTGTTATACAGTGATTCATCATATTACCGACAGATATCACATTAGTAATTCGTAAATAAAAATCGCACCTTTAATATATTTCAATAAAAATATGAATAATTTTAAGTTAGATATTACAGATAAGTTACATAGATAAATAGGTTAGATAAAATATTCAACTCTACAGAATTCTATTTGGAAAAATGGTAAGAAGAAAATCAAAACCGAACAGAAATGAAAGGGCTCATAGATCAATGGAAATACAAATAGAAAATATAGGGTAATGATAGCTGGAAGGGACAGGAGCTCTGACATGTGAGTAGCAATTATACATCTGTACTGGTATATATTTTAAGTCTTCTATATTCCTTTTTAATGTTTGCTACATTGGATAATGACACACATTTGAAGATTAATTAACAGAAATCGGAAAATATTCCAATGTTATAATTTAACAACAATAGCAAAACACTTAACAATTCTGAACAATAGCTCGTATACTGTAAAAAAGTATAGTTATGGATACAGTTAATGAATCTTCAAATTTGTTCTGTGTTCTCCTGCTGAATAAAATGTTTGTTTTTCCTATACCTTCGACTTCATGCAGAGGGTAAGTGAGTGATTTTATTTACTGTTTCTACTTGTGTTTACTTTATGTATTTTGTACACATAAATTACGTTAAGTATTTTTTCTGAATTTCGTTTTGTTTCCTCACGAATAGCAAGGCAAGAAGAAAATTGTAAGTAAAGACAATCTGTTAAGCAAAATGGTTAAGATCTTAATAATGGAAACAATATAAACTGGATGTAATTAAATTTTATTTACGCCTGCTCATAGATAATATCATTTTAACTTGTAAAAGGATGATCACATTAAGCGTCTAGCTTCAGCTAAGCTTGTATAGTTTTACTTCCTCTGAAGTACATAATAGAATTCTTCTTTATCCCGGAGCGGGTAAACATTATTTTCGCTAAAGGAAAAAAATATAAGACAAAATCTCAAAAATTATTTAACCAGATACTAAGAAGTAAGTGTGATTATAATCTGTGATATTTTAGTGCTAGCCTCTTAAAAGGACTAGCACCCGTTGAGAGGGTTACGCCCTCTATTCGGGATGGAACGTTACGGGAAAATGGAAATGAAGAAATAGATTGAAGGTCTAATGGCTTCTAGGCGAAATTTAAATCCTTTATTATTTCCTTAATCTCATTACTGTGTGTATTATAAGCTTTATTTTAGCCTATAATCATAATAGTGGTTTTGGAAAGTGATGATATGTAAAATTAACATGAAATTATTTAGACGTCTTGACAATTGACAGAGGAAAGATGATTGATAGTTTTCTTGCTTGGGGGTGGCTCTAAGCATAATGGAAGACAAGATGAGTCCTACATCAGGGTTTTAAAAGAACGCAAAATTGGCGCTCCACGGCCACCAATTATTATATTTGGCTACCTGGAGTCACACCTGGTGGCCAATTGGCTACCAGTTCTTTGCTCTAAATTCTCATCTTTACCAGTATCCAGACAGTGCAGCAGTTCACCAACATCCTGTATTTTATATTGGTGTCGCGAACGCATTATCTGCTACAGAATTTTTGGCATGCCTAATTCTTGGCTAATCAATATGATGGTGTATTATTATGTAACATGCATGTAATTTAAGTCTAACGTCAATAAATCATAATATATTTAATGAGACCACCAGTGATTGCAAATAGCCACCACAAAATTCTTCAGGTGACCTCATTGGCCACCAAATTTTACAGAAACTTTTAAACACTGCCCTATATATAATACTGATGGATACTGTTTAGTTCATGGAGATGAGAATTGAGGTGATTACATGCATGACAGTTAGAGTTCAAAGTGATTTGTATTTGCGAATAGAGGGACGTGAGGAATTGGAACAGTAGACATACGGTTTTGAATAAGTGGCATGTAACTGAACTTTGAAGATTTCTGAAGCAGCTTTTTCAACTTTGAAAAAGACGATTTCTCTGCCGAACGGATAAATGTTTCTCTGCCGAACGGACATTTTAAGATAAAGAAGGAGAGCACTTGTTCAATGGTGATTGGTGGGACGACTGAAGAATGTGTGATGCTTGTTTTTGGAGTTGGAGTAGAACTGTGAACTTGGGTGTTTCAGGATTTTCATATGGATGCATTTTGCATTTCCAGCAGAAAGCCGGATGGGGTTCGTTGCATTGAGTGCATTTGAGTGTATTTTGTTCGTTGGTGCATAGTCTGGTTGTGTGAGGTCCGGAGCAATAGCCACAGGTTGGTTGATTTGGACAATGTTTTGTTTCATGAACGTTGAATATTTGGCCTTTTTTACAACGTAATGGAACTGGTGGTGATGTATTTGACGGTTCAACTTGATAGCGTTTCTTGTATATGAAGCTCAATTGGTAAAACGATTATCTCCGATGATTCATGTGCGGTTAGTACTCTGATTATATAGCGTTACTTCTGATGTCTTGATGCGGATACATTTTGAGATGGGATGTTCTGTCTAGACTTCGATGTCGGTGATGTCAGTGTTAACACCTTTGATGACGAAGGGTAACGTGGCTTGTCTGCGTGGCCGAGGTTACGTTCTGATAGTTTTTGATATACCTAAGAGGTCTGCGTTTAGCATTCTTTCTGAAAATGTCAAGACCGTATTTGTCCCTGATTGTGGAGGCTAGGTTTCTATTTGAAGACTTGATAATGATGCTATTCCTAGTGTCTATGATTTATGTTATGTTGTCTCGATGGACGTATTTCAATAGCAATTTTCGAAGTAGCTTTGGCGTTTGGAAATGTGAGTCTAAATTTGTAAGCAGAAATGAGTGCAATGAAGCATAGTTTGAAAATGATGGCACTTGAGATTTGCTGTCGGAGAGATGCGTTTGTTCATCTGAATGTTCTGACTGGCTGATGGTGTGTGACTTTTTTAGTGGTGGTGATTTGGTGTTTCTAAAATGACGTGTTGGAGGTGAGTGAGAACTGGTTGTAGAAAGCTGACCTGTGCTGCAACTGTTTTGATTTTGCGCCTGATCCACTGAATTTTGGAGTGGTTGTTGATGACGTTCATTGTACAACTGACCGCATGTTATGTTTCCTCGTCATAATGAAGTCAAAAAAAGGGTGTACGAGTGAGATGACACGAAAGATAATTAGACTACAGATGGGAATGTCGGACGACCCGTTTGGATAGCCGCTCAGGTGTCGTACACTCTTTCTGCAAATGACTTCAAAATAACGGGGCCTTGGCTTGATGAGTCTGGAGATAGGTTCTCTGCTGGAATTAATTCAAACAAACATAGTTCTTGGTTCCTGTTTATGTACTTTACATATTCCCTAACTTAACACACTAAAAATCTACTTTATAAGTCTTACATCATCAGTCACCATATTGGAAAATCGGGTCCATTTGACGAATTGAGTACATTCTTTAGATATTTATGCGAAAATGGTGTAAGATACGAAACCCATTAATAGAACATGAATAAAAGAAAACATTTTACATAATTTTCGATCCTCCTTTTTATACGACCCATTGTTTGAATAAATTTGCATGTCCTTGCAGTTCCTGTTACTATAAATATTCCCTTTTGATCCTTTTTTGTCGTGAACAATAAATATTCGAGAAAAACTCGAACTATGAATGAGATTTTTATGTAGTCTTGTTTAATTTCGAAATCATATGTGAGGACACGTGGAGGGGATTCTTTCTATATTTTGTATTGAGTACGTCAGGCCCTAAGTTCATTATTGATACTACCCCAGCAATTTGATGATATAACAGGAAAAAACATGACAGAACCTCTGTCAGGATAGTCGGCAGTTGGTATGGAATATTTGTAATGTAGACAAAGTATTTTCATCTATTTACATCAATTACGTACAATACATGGTGTGCAACAAAGATATTGTAATTTATAAAAAAATATATTTATACATTTTGTTAAGACTTTTCTTGTTCATTAGCTGGACAGAACAAAGATTGTGAGGTCGCAACACTAGATAGTAGCCTAGTGTCATGGCAGAATCAACGAAGATATTCTATTCCATAAGTATGATTTAGTACTACGACAAAACGGTATCTAATTTACGTGGAAGTAAAGCGACGTGGTTTGTGTCTTCATCTTTATCGAGAAATTTGAAAAGTGGCATCACTTTTTTAATTGAGTATCAATCTGTTGTGAATCGTGATTGTGGTGTTGCCATGCAGAAGTTCCTGTTGTTATGCAGTGAATTCAGCTGGTAGAGAGCGACTATGTGCATGGCAAATATCCCACTGAAAATCAGGTATAGAGGATTTTAAAGGATATTTAGTACGTATTGTGCCCTCCTGCAACTAGTGACTACAGCCCTTTTCAATTTGATTTACTATCCGTATGCGTAATAGTAACTACAGAAACATACATTCCTGTAAGCGTAATAGGATTGCATGCGTCGGAAAGAAGTTGATATCATTTTTATTTATTTTTCAAGCAAAATAACATTAATCTTGGTATGAGATACTAATTTAGCGTTATTCTGATTCATGATTCTGATTTTAGATTATTTTGTGTTATTGGAAGAACCGAGGAAAAGCTGCGGTAAAACGGTGACCTTGAAAATTTATGTCACTTGAGCATTGTTGAAGTTAGTTAAAGTGACTTGTTTTTCGTTTTTTTCTATAAAAGAGCGAGATTTCATGACGTCACATAAACAGATAAGGCAGGATAGTTGAATTGTGACCAGAATTTCTTTTTAACGTTTGCAGTGATACAAACCTTACAAAATTGTTACTATTTTTATTATAGTCTACTAAGGTGAGATAAATCAGAATCAGAAATTTTGTTGTCAATTCCATAAACTTTTTCTTTAATTCCGAAACTTCTGTAATGAAAGTAGAGGGAAGTTACGAGATATATACGGATGGTAAATAATATCCAATTGATAAGATTTATCGTAAGAGAAAGCTGAGATCTTTAGACACTTTAATAATTTTCAGTATGAACTCGATACTTACCTGGTTTACGTAGTCCAATTTCGCCGGTACGGTGAGAACAGAAATTGGATACAGTAAAGATAATACGATTATATACTTACCTAAATGAAGAATTACTTCTTCGTAAGTGTGTTGACATTATTCAGAAAGTGATTTTTTTATAAAATACTTTTAAAGGAAATTATCGTTGTGGTTACGCTGTAAAAAGCAATCGACAGAAAGTATTTTCTTGCAATGCTAAGCCATCATAGTAGATGCTATGTGATACCATAAACAATATTGTGGACAGCTACTTTTACTATTATCTATTACCCTATTAAGTGATGCACTAGAAAGTTCTCTTAGGTCAATACTTTCAGAGAGTTTGGAGTAATTTATATCAAAGTGTAAGTGCGATTGTAAAAATGTCAGTGCGTAACGGCAAATTAAATATTATATAGTAAATAGTATTTTTAATATATACGTGCTTTTAATCGAGATCGTGATCCCGAATAGTTTTGCTACGGTAGCATATTATATGACCAATTTGCATTTTATGAACTACCCGGAAATATATCGCAGTTATGATCGAAAATAGGGTCTATACACTAAATGTCAGTTTGTGACGCGTGGTATTGCCAGCGCCGAAATAAGGAGGGGAGGGGGCTTACTGGACTGCAGCCTAGGGGCCCACCAAGTATGAAATAAAAGGATAATAGTTTTATATTAAAAATATTTTGCTTCATAATTTACACATACCTTGATGTTATAAATATTAAAAACACACCCATATTGCCGTTGTCGTATTTGTAGAGTTTCTTCACAGTTTAGGAAGACAGACACCAGATGGCAGAAAATATGGGTCCGATTCGTGCTATGGTAGTTTCCCATTTACATTATTTTTTTGTTATCTATGACCATAACAAGGCAAGGCATCACTTGCTGTTATCTCTGTCTAGTAAACGCTGCATTCTAATAAAGTTTTTATGATAATGTCAACAAAGAAATATAAAAGGGGTTGCGCTAAACGGAAAGAACGTGAGGAAAGGACCAAGAAAGAAGCAAAACTACCTAAGTTAACACAGTTTTTCAACTTAAACTGTAAGGAAAATGAACAGTCAATTGCAGAAGAAACTCTTGCTGACCAGTGTGAAGCTGAAGTTTCAAACAACAGTGATGTGTTAAGTGTCAATGATTCTAGCGTGGGAACAAACAAAATTGAGCTAAAAATAAAATTACAAAATTCTAATGTAAATAGTCCTCAGAATGACGTTACCGGAATACAATATGCAAGTGTAGCACCGTGTGTTTTACCCAGTACAAGTAGTAAAATCACTCAGTGTAATTTACTCAGTAGTACAAGTGAAATTAATAAGGACCCTGCACTTTGGGAAAATGTTAGTGAGCACTTTAGAGCCACGTGTGCTGATAAAGGGCCTTCATATTTTCAGAATACCAGTGATGACTCTGAATTTACGCTTTCTTTAAGACAATATTCCAAACAGAATAGAAAATTGTCTGTAAACTTGTTTCGAAAAGTTTTTACCAATGGAGAAAAGGTAAACCGAAAGTGGCTATTGTATTCCCCATCAACGGGAAATGTGTTCTGTTATGTTTGTAAGTTATTTGCACCGTATAGTACAGGTGCTTTTGTGAAAGGAGGATTTTCTGATTGGAAAAACGCAGAAGAGAGAACAGCTGCTCATGAAAACAGCATACAGCATGGTAGACTGGTTGGCACGGAGTAGAGAAACCGGACGAGTGGATAAGGATTTAGAAATACAGTTTCATAACGAAGTGAAATATTGGGTTGAAATTTTGAAACGTGTGGTAGAAGTTACCAAGTTTTATGGGAAAAGGGGCTTGCTTTTAGGGATGAATCTGAAAATTTCGGTGATGTAAATAATGGAAACTATTTGGGTCTTCTCGAACTGATTGCAAAATTTGACCCTTTACTGCAGAGGCACATTGCAAAATATTCATCGAAAGGTAAAGGACATGTATCATACTTATCAAACACAATTTCTGAAGAATTTATTAATCTAATGGGGTCTAAAGTTTTCGATCAAATTGTATCTGAATTAAAGGAAGCTAAGTATTTTACCGTTATTTTAGGTTCTACACCAGACTTATCACATATTGATCAGCTGTCTGCTGTATTTCGCTACTGTGTTAAAGCTGTTATATTAGAAAGTTTCCTGTGTTTCATTCCAGTAACACGACAGGGGGAAAAACCTAGCTTCTGCAGCAATGAAGATGATTGAAGAAAATGGTATCAAAATTGAAAACTGTAAAGGTCAATCGTACGATAATGCCAGTAATATGTCTGGTAAAAATAGTGGACTTCAGGCAGAAATTAAGAGCAAAAATCATCTGGCTTTGTATGTGCCATGCATGCGCCATTCATTGAATTTGGTTGGAAGAAATACTATTGACGATTCTTCAGAATGTATGGCCTTCTTCAGTTTCTTGCAAAGACCTTATACATTTTTCGTGGCGTCCACGCATCGTTGGAAAATATTAGTAGACAATTATCATCAAACGAAGAAGGTAGAGAATTAGTATTAAAAACACTGTCGTTAACGCGGTTGGTATTGTCATGAACAAGCAACTTTAGCCTTAGTGGCAAGCTACGGCGTGTACGAGACTTTTCAAGACATAGCTACGGACGATAGCGAGAAAAGAGAGACACAGAAAGAAGCTAAGCACTTGCTACGCAAAATGGAAAAGTTGGAAACTGCAGTTATGACAATTTTTTGGAATAAAATTCTTAAACGGTTTGGGCAACAAGTAAATGACTTCAAAGTGTTGGTGTAGACATTGTTACTGGTCATCGCATGTTTCGGTCCTTGGTTGAGTTCGTCTCTTTTCTAAGGGAGAAATATGAGGAGATTGAAAATGAGGTACAAAGTTGAGTAACTGTATTAAAACATTTTATTCTGATCAAGACCCAAATAAACGTAAGATTAAAAGAAGATACCCAGACGGTTCACTCAGTGATATTAGCAGGGTAGGAAGAGAAAATGTCGAAACTAGTTGCTTTATGTAACCATTGATAAACTTTGCACAGAATTAAGACGACGTTGTGAAGCGTTTGGTGAAATTTTGAAACTGTTTGGTTTTATTCACATACTTCCATTATTGGATGAGTGTGAATTAAGAAGTGCTACACTAGATCTCGCGAACGTTTACCCACACGATCTTGGAAGTGAAATTGTGGACGAAACGATACAGTTCAAAAACTTCCTCAAATTGGACACATTTATAGATTCATCTAAGAACACTACTCAATCCCTTCTAAAAATGGTTGTGGATAATCAAATAATGGATGTATTTCCTAATGTGTGCGTGGCGTTAAGAATCTACCTAACGATACCAGTGACAAATTGTGAAGCTGAACGCTCATTTTCTAAACTTACCTTAATCAAAAGCAAATTGAGGACAAGTATGGTGGAGTCAAGGTTGAATAATCTAACACTATTGTCAATTGAAAGTGATTTGCTAAGATCTATTGATTTCAGCAGTCTTACTGAAGATTTTGCTAAACAAAAATGTAGAAAGAAACTACCATATACTCAGTAAAATGGATTGTGGTAGACCTCTTGTAAAGCTATAATCTGTATATTGTATATTATAATAGTCAACATCTTGACTGTACGGGTAACGTCCATAAGTCCTAAATTTCAGAAGTCCTAAATTGCAGAAGTCCTAAAAAAACTTTCACAAGTCCTAAACTTTAGGACTTCTGCAATTTAGGACTTCTGCAATTTAGGACTCCTGCAATTTAGGACTTCTGCAATTTAGGACTCCTGCAAATTAGGACTTCTGTAAACTCCAGTGAACTGGCTTCTTGTCTTTTAGGACTTCTGCAATTTAGGACTTCTGAAATTTAGGACTTCTGGAATTTAGGACTTCTGCAATTTAGGACTTGTGCAATTTAGGACTTCTGCAATTTAGGGCTTCTGCAATTTAGGACTTCTGCAAAATGCAGAGAACTGGCCTTTTGCCTTTTAGGACTTCTGAAATTTAGGACTTGTGCAATTTAGGACTTCTGGAATTTAGGACTTGTGGTGCTACCCCGTAACAGTGAGTACATGTTCGTTAAATCGTGTTTGTTAAAATGTTACAGTTAAATTGGCTTTGGTTCATTCACTGTTTGAAATGATAAACATTACGAACAGAGCTTGTGTTCTTTATAATAACCTGATATTCTCGTAATAGTAACTTTGCGTTCTAATCTAGTAGCCAAAACATTGCCAAACTACCGTGCTCAACTAGTAGCCATATCATTCGAGTTCTTTGCAAAGATATTTCATGAATTATGTTGTACAAGAGTTCTATTCTACTGAAAATGCATTGCATTTGGCAAACAAAACGGAATTT
>JAGDQP010074551.1:0-10258 GCA_022664845.1 Lepisma saccharinum | reverse complement strand
TTTTTTGTTTTGTTTAACTTTGGTTAGCTTGCAATTTAACCTAGGTAGATATGTAATTCTTGCCAACCAATTTCGAAAATTTAATACTTAAAAGTGTTCCAATATTGTTGACCGTATCTACACCAAACTTGACATTTAGGTAGACTACTAGAACAGATACAATCGGAACTTCATTTAAGTATTGGAAACAATTTTAAGAATGATACCAGCTGTGAGTGATGCCAACATATTTTATTTATCATGCACCAATGGGCGGATATATCAACAAGTTGTTAATACTTTCCTCACTAAGGTTTTCTAGGGCTGTCTTTAGTTTCATGATACAAATATCTAGTGTTACGCTACCTTAAATAAGACCTTTACTGCTACCTTCCCACTTCGTACCCCGAAATAGTGCTCGCCGAGGGTTATCATCAGCAATGTGACGAACTTAGCTCCTAGCATCCTGAAGGGTTCATACAATGTAAAGTATATAAATTAGTTATTTGACACTTAGCAATACATAAAATAACACCAATATATTTAAAGAGAGTAGATGGAAGGAAATCTACGAATTAGAATTAATCTACAATAATCATTGTCCTTAAATATAAAATATGTTTAATGAGGCGATTTGTCAATGTTGAAAACTGGTGGATTGACACACGTGAAAGTAACATACCTGGAAACACAAAGACGTAAAAGTGAGCGGCCGTAGCTCAGTTGGTAGAGCATTGGCTCAACAATCAGAAGATCCTGGGAATGATCCCAGTGGCCACCTACCGTGACTGTGGTTCTCCAGGGGTTTCTTCGGTCACATCACGCAATTCTGATATCTCCCAAAATGAATTTCGTTGCCTCTCCAGATGAAACTCATAACCTAAACTACCATACCTAACCAGAAATATACACGCGTCTTACGAGTATCAAGAGACAAAAGTATTAATCTAGTTATTAGTGCTAACAAGCACAATATTTGCATTCAAATATGAATCAGTATTCAGGGCCGAAAAAAACACACTGGTCCCAAAATGAACACCACCGTGAGAACCAAATAGTTAATTTGAATTTGCCTAACCTAAGCAAATCATTGTTATCATAATATCTGCGTTATTGTAACATCATTTTAAAGAGCCGGTCGTTAAACTCGGAACGATCGCATCGGGAATTCTTCCAGAATTTTCAGTTTAGGGGTATATAGCAGAAGTAAGGGGGTGTAAGTAGAGTTTTACAGGGCTTATATCGATTTCTAAACGTAAAAGTCTTTACGTTGGTGTGTCTGCCCTTCGATTTATAGGAGGACACCCCATTACTAATGTCTGGAAGAATCCCTGGCTCCCATACAGAAAAAGAACGCCCGACTCAATGTATATCTTATGCTAAGAAGTGGTTTTATTAACGCAATGTCGAATCTGTCTTTCTATTTATACTATTGCCCATTCAGTTGAACATTGCTTAGTATCAAGGCATGGGAAATGTTTTTTTTTCTTCTTATGTCTTATCTTCCTTCTAGATTAGAGCATATGCTTGAAGTGGCAAAACAAATTCATTCTCGTTACGAAAGGAATACTGTTTATGTCCGTGTCAGCCTTCAACATATAAACCCCAAATATGAAAGGTAGAACAGTTCGTAGAAAATACATAATTCCTTGGCATCATCGTACAGTGTGATTTACGGCGACACTGGATTTTTTAACGCTTCAATTCACTATTTCAACTTGGTATTTGAATTTGAATTTATTTAAAATGTTTAGGAAACTTCGGTTCAGGACGAATATTTCTACTTATTGACACAAGTGGTTTGAGCTCATGTAAGCTATCGGTCCCATTAGCTATATATTTTACCCATTCAGTAGTTAAATTTCGCATAGGCTACAACGTAAATTCCCGTAGTATTTGAATTCAATTTTAATGTTTCGTAGTAAAAAATCATGTAAGATGCAAAGGTTTTATTTATAACTATTACATTCAAGTTACTGGTGAATTTAGTGAAAGTAAAAGATATCTAATGTCTTCGACGGGGCTCTAACCACCGACTCTAAAAATCAAAATAATTAAAATTAACGTATCTTAACCAAGTGCGATACAAAGCCAACAAGTGGAATATCACACTTCAACACTTATTAGTAGCATGCGTTCCACCTATTTGAATCATTTTTTTTTTTGTAATAGTTAAAAAGATTGTTTTGGTGGAATTTATTGGAATGTGTTGTGCAGGAAAATATATTCACTTTTTCGCCAAGTAATTACGAATATCTATATCTTTTCCTTGTTTTCTGTCCTCAAAAGTTCCGAGTAGGTCATTACAGCATTAGTCAAAAAACGTCGCTGAATATGGCTGGAAATGTTTAAAAGAACAATGATTATGTCTACTATATCGTTTGTAAAAGAATATTTGGATACACGTGCAGTAAATCTGGAACTGATAATTACCCTCGACACACACGAGGGATTCCTGTTGTAAAATGGGGATTGATGACAGACGCAGCAACAACACAAATAGCTACTTTAATCTTGTTTATTTTATCTGTGTATTTGAGCCTTTCTGCTCGTAGGAGTATGGCAAGTGTTTACCGATATCGTTTTTTAATAAAGACAACGGGGAAGAGGGGGGGGATGTCAGCGTCCAAGGTACCTAAATCTAAGTATTGAACAAGTGGCGTAGGATAGACGTTGTACAGTTTTTCGAAGGAGGATTGGCGTGCGTAAATTTGCACTGCCAGGTGCGAGTTTGGTTTGTATAAAGTTTGTGTAATGTATTACTTCGAAAGAAAACTATGCAAAGAACCACACCATGCTTTACCCCGGCTTAATTGTTTGTTTGATATTAACATTCTAAATGAGCTGGAAAGCTTCTAAGGACAGAACCTAGAGTTCTTGGTAAAGTGGGCTCCGAACTACTCCTACCAAGAAGTATTCAAATATGAGAATCTGTGATACGGTATGCCAGAAATCTTCGAATAGTCGGAATTCTAGTTCAGATCTACTTTTATTGGCACGTGTATAATTGGTGTTCAGCCTCATGAGGGCTGGCTTAATTTCTATACCCTCATCCTTAGATCCTCAACATCATTAGTATTCAATTTCGTCTTCGCTTTCATCTAACCTTAACTTTAAGTGCGAAATTCAACCTCGACCTCGAGATGGGACTTAATTCTCGACCTCACTCAACCATAACCGAACAACCTCGACTTCACCTAACCTCAACCTCAATCTACCGAGCCGCCGTAGCTCAGTAGTAGAGCGTTGGCGTAGCATTCGGGATGGTGTGGGTTCAGTCCCAGCGACCGACCATCCTGACTGAGGTTTCTCCATGGGTTTTCCTCAGTCGCATCAGGCAAATACCGGGAGAGAACTTTTCCTCATCCTTCCGCACCCCTATTCCGGCCTGAGCTGTAGATGCCTAAAGGCCACAAATAAAATTCAAATTCGACCTCGATCTGACTCAAATCTCAACCTTATGATGAAACTTTAATCTCGACCTCACTCAACCTGAACCTCACGACGGAACTTAAACCTCGATCTCAGTCAATCTCACGAGGAACATGATTCCCAATCTCAGTACAACCCCACGATTTAACTTCAACCTCGATCTCACAACGGAGTTTGAAGCTCGGCCTCACTCAATCTCAACCTTGATCTGACTGAACCTTACAATGAACCGCGACCACACAACCTTACAAGGAACTTAAACCTCCACCTCTTTCAACCTCACGATGAAACTTCAACCTCGACCTCACAAACTTAAGCTCGCGTCTTGATGTCTAGGAGAGATGAGGTTGAGATTCGGCCTCGTGAGGTTTAAAACCTGAGTGCGTTCGAGGCTAAAGTTTCATCGTAAGGCTGAGTTAGGCCAATGTTGAAGTTCCATCGTGAGGCTGAGGTTGAGGTTCAAGTTCTATTGTGTGTTCGACGTTAAGTAAGGTCAAGATTAAAGTTCTATCGTTAGGTTGAGGTTCATGTTCTATCGTGAGGTCTAGCTTGATAGAGTCCATCTGAGGTTTAGTGAGCGGAGGTGAAGGCTCAATCGTGAGGTTTAGGCTCAGTCAGGTCGATGTTGAAGTTTCCATGAAGTTTAGAGCGCTCGAACTTGAACTTCCATAGTGAGGTTGAAGCTGAGTAAGGTTAATGTTTCATCGTGAGGTTGAAAGAGTTCGGAATTAAAATTCAATCATGAGGTTGAGTTTGAAGATTTGAATACCTAATGCACGTAATACATTTCCTAAGGTGGGAAAGTTACTGTCTTTGTAAATAAAGAAGACGACAACGATTAACGAATATTAGTTGGAAGATGAAAATAAAGTATGTGGGTGTTTAGAGCACAACTATATGAATAAATCATTGACTTGAAGCGCCCAGTTTTCTTGTACTTCTTTAACACAGAACAACTGAAACATACATATGTTGCATAGGTTTTTTGATAGCGAAATGTGTGGTGCAGTGGTTTCGTCTTGACCTTTCATTCTGATGACCCAGGTTTGATCCCCCAGTCAGCGCCGTGTTTTTTCGACTAAAATGATACCTTCAAATATTTACAGAACTCAATCTGAAATTCTCTTTGGGTTTGAGAGAAAAGAAGCATCACTAGCTAGAATCGGAAAGTAAACCGTGTGTTTGCGTTTGTTCTTTAGGATAATAATAAATCAATCTAGTTTCAGGTTTTTCATTGGTCTTTTTTCATCAAGATAAAATCGCGGATGTAAGAAGTAATACAATTTCTACATCAAAGATAAGGATAATTACTGCAATAAGAAAGAAGCGAATTGAAAATGCCAAAATTTATTATCTAAATCAAGTCTTCTCATATAAAATTAACCCGACTACAAAACTTGCAATTTCTTTCTCTATCCTTCTCTTTCTTTCCATGACTTCGTCAATTCCTTTTTTCTCTTTCTCTCTTACTCATTTCTTCTCCTACACACACACTCTATCATTGTGTATGTGTGTGTGTGTGTTTATTCTATTTCTGCAGATTATTATAAACATTAGTTTATTCGTGTAGTGAGGAAAATTGCCCGGTACTACTTCAGTCAGGATAGATTGTCGTACTAAAACCTTTCGATTGCTAAGTCCACGCTATAGCAACTGAGCTACGGTCACTCGATCCATCTTGGTCTCCTATCGATCCACACATACGGCATTAAGAAGCAATATGCCGATTAACAGAGCGACAGGTTTATATATTATACTCGTTGTGTTTGCATCTTATTTATAACTTTTAGGCACCCATGGATTACTCCAAGATAAGGTTTTGCGAAATGCGATAGGGAGTCGACCAGGTCGCAAAGTGAATGTACCATCCCGTACATGCCTGGTGTGGCTGAGGAAAACACAGGGAAATCCTAAGTCAGGACATTCAGCCGCTGGTACCGAACCGAGGACCTCCAGAATACGAAACCAACACTCTACAAAGTTAGATATGATGGCCGTTTGGAACAAAACATATTCATATCTACGTTTATCACACGCACGCCCACACACAAATATTTTTCTGGAAAGAGAAAGATCTTAATTTATCTCAGATATTCTTTTTATGATGCTCAAAGATTCATACTTTTATTTGTATCTGTTGAACATTAATATATATATTTCATTTACTATAACTTAGCACGCAATATATTTTGTGTATTTTGCTACTAACATCTTTGTAACGTAAATAACAACATAATAGTAGAAATTATAAAGCATAAATTCCGTGGTCCGTTTTTAAGAACTGATAGAAACAGACCTTTTGTCTTGTCTTTTGTGCATAACATTAGTTTTCTATGGAATACTCGATTCATTAAGAAAGTAATAATTACCTAGTAACCATATGTTTTAGCGTTCATTTTCGTTTCTCCATGTTCGGTAAGGATCTTTTCTTTCAGACAATTTAAATTTCGTCTTTCAATGAATTTCAACTAATGGCCCAACTAAAGGAAAATTTCGTTAGGCTTGATGTTTTGCTATTTCAAATGCGATTGCCTTATGCTTTATTTTTTCATTATTTCGTGCATACTGCAAGAAACCATAAATATCTTTGCAGAAGCTAGACCATGCGATAATGATTTCTCTTAAAGAAAAGAAAGTCCCAACCTTTGCTCGTTCACGCACACACTCTCAGAATCACACACCACCCCCTCTACGTCAGTTGTGTGGCCTATCTTCCAGGCTTAGAGAAAGGTCGTGTATAATAAAGTGATTATATTGGCCATGATAGTGCATTAGTTTTGTTTTTCTTAACCGTAAACTACGGAAGGTGCGCCTGGGAGGCTCATTCAGGTTTATTTTCTCTTGCACACTGAATACAGTTTTGTCAAGTGAAATGAGACTTCTTATATTCCTCGATAGACTGTTTTTACACATCATATAAAACTTTCAAGTATTTTCGCACGGTTAATGTGATGCAAAATTTGATTTGAACCTTTTTATCCTCAATTGACAAAAGGTGTGTCCCGGAGGCACAAAGAACGATTCTGATATTATGTGTTATTTTTTCTTTTATGGGGTATACTTGCGATGTGTTTGACAGTAGGTTATGCAATAAAGATGAAACAAATCCTCGGATAGTAATTTACAATGTTTCCAACAGATGTCGCACATGTTTAGTGTGTACGAAGTATGGCTATACAAGCTTTATTTCATACATTTTTTAAAATGATTTTCTACCTTTGCCCATCCAAGCAGAACAGAATGCAAAAAAATAATATCTGATGTGTAAGAAAAATGTTTGTGGAGAGCACTCTCTGATGTCAAGAAAATCCTGGAAATGATTGGGAAGATCATCGTGAATTGTTTCTTCAAGATGCATTTACTGACAGAGCTTCCATGAATTGCATTGAACAAAAATACTCAATCTTCGTAGTCGATAGACTGATTTGTTTTATACAGTGCAGAACTAAAGAGATTATTGCAATACTTCTTAAAATTTTGAATGTGTAACCTTTACATAATGATCATGACCACCATTATTCAAGTATTCTATCAAATTTGTAGATATGCCTTTAAAAGAATATACATTAACATAGGTATTATAATGCATAGAGTGAAAATATAAATATAAAAATGTATTGAAAAAATAAAAATATATTCTTATGCAAAGAATTAACTAACTCTATGGCTTATGGAACTCGCAAGTTCATCGCCGCAGTAAAAAACGTTAGCCACTGGATTCTATCCTGGGCAATATCAAGCCAGTTTTCATCACGAACATCTACTTCTCGAAGATCTCTTCTAATATTGTCCTCCCAACGACGTCTCGGTCTTCCCAATGGCATCCTTCCATCCGGCCTTCCAACCAGGATAGAATATAATCTTCGTTTTTCCCCCATCCGAGCAACATGGCCTACCAACCTTAGTCGTCGCTATTTCATTATTTTTACATCTGGTGAATCGTACGTCCGTGGAGCTCTTCATTATGCAGTCTCCTCCACTCTCCAGTCATCTCGTCGCGTTTCGGCCCAAAACCTTATTTTCAAATACATGTAATTTATGTTCATCTGCTAGGGTCGTACTCCAACTTTTGCAACCGTAAAATATTACCGGCAGAATAACCGTTCTGTATACTTTCAATTGCAATTTCCTTGATATTAATCGCGATGTTAGAAGTTTTGGACTGAATAGAAACATGCGTTCCCCGATACTAAGCGGCTCTTTATTTCTTCCGTGACCTCATTTTTGTTTGTTACGTATGTTCCCAAGTATTTAAATTTGTTTACTTTCTCTATGACCTCATCTTTAATTCTTATGTTTTTGTTCTCATTACTCCGAGGCTGTTTCCTTACTTGTACCATAATGTGTAAAGAAAGGAGGGGTGGAGACATTTGACTCACCGCGCTGTCTGCTAATGCCATGTTCGTTCGCCAAGCAGTTGCTTGGGTACTAACAAGCCCGACGACGTGAACGTATGAATTGGACATTTGGCGGTTTCATTAATCCTTAGCAAGAGGAATTAACGGGTTTCCTCCCAGTTAGTGGCACAAGCATTTTGGGGTGACAGTCCAGGTTTGCCGGTCCCGTTCCGGTTTCCCGGCCTGGACAAATTAAAATTAAGATTAAACGTAATCTAAAAAAGGTAGGTAATTTTCTGGTTTATTTAATTTTCTTTTCTTTAAATGAATCAGTAACTACTGCTTGGACAACATCTACAGATTTTCAGCAAGCAGGGTAAATGGGACTGGAAAGCTTATCCGTTCATGCACCGTAGTCTCTGGAAACATGTTTGGGCACAAATAGTGCATGGGGATTGTATGCATAAGTGAAAAGTTTGAAGATAAAGTTGCAGGTAGGAGAGGTTGTTTAGAAAGAACGGTAACAACGAAATTAAATATTGTTACCGGCGAACGATGCCTTTTATACAATATTTGACATCTCTAACCTTGTTAAATACTTGTGAAAAATCGAAGACAAACCGCGCTTTCCTTTAATCAATGTTCGTGCTGATTCGACGTCATTTCTTCTTCATTGGTCTTACTGGTTGGTTCTATTCCTTTCACTTACTCCTTGGAACCTTTCTTCACATCCTTTCTTGAATTTCATTTCTCTTTTCACTGCTTCCATTCTGATATGTCGTGCAAAGGTCGCAGTAATCTTCGATAGGAAATGAGCATTTTGGATTACATTTTATTGTGGGAGATGTCACTCGTAATACAATGCCTATTATATGGTCATCATTACAAGTAGTCATTACGTGATAAAATAATTTGTAGGTTGAAAAACATTGTTTTATCAATAGACTGGCGTAACTTCAGTTAGGCCTCTTTGCCGTTTCAGAAAATCCATGTAACTCAGAGATAGGCCAAACACTTTCTTCAGACGAGCTGCTAAATAAATCGAAAGAAGTATTGTTGATAGATGCACTGCTTTTACTTGCTGATTCTCTTCTTCGGAGTAATTGATTGCTGAGCTTGCTATGCGACTTTTTCACATCCAATACAGAGTGTCAAGTTTCTTCTATTTAAATGGGAAAAGAAGCTATTATTATTTTTAATTAATTACTCTAAACAAGTAACTCTATGACTCTAAAGAACAAGCGAATCATACTTTGCACGAGGAGAGAAAACCAGTTATTTCAAAGTTCAAAGGAACAAAACGCTGCTTAAAGCACAGAGGATCATATCCGAAACCGTTTAAATAAAGCCTAATGTTAGATTGCGTTTAATTTGATTTAAAGAGATCTCTAAAGTAAAACCTAATAATGTGTTTTAATTGGTTTGTTTTCACACTGATTTCAGTGTGTTTTGTTCAATAAAAAGTGAGTCAGCATCGTGCTGTACAAGGTAGTTCTCATATAAACTTAAAAGATGGCAGTACAGACTTCCAGCTGATTACATAACTAGGTTTGCTATATTTTAGAAGCGAAAATCCGGGACAATACTATTTTACAAAAATCTTTCAAATGTAAAAAATATAAAAGGAAAGTTGACGCTCTAATTAACCTAATTTCATTAAAAAAAAATAAAATAATATACTGAAACTTCAAACGAATTTAACTAAGGTACTTGTTCTATCTGTATACAAGGTGTAAGTAAAATATACGGCAAAAATTTAAGAGATGATTGTTGACAGCTAAACAAGTAAAGAAATTTCTATGAACATTAGTGAAATTCCGCTTCATTTTGGAGATACAGCGTTTCCAACTTGGAACCCGAAATCGACACCTTACAATGGGAAGAAAATGAATAATACCCAATAAATCAGTAACGACGCATGAACGAAAATTTAATTTGCGGAAATTTGTTTCCAACAACATCGTGTATATCACGAGTGAAAACACGATGTCACCGGATTGTCAGTTTTTCTATTAAGCACTATTACTCACAGTTTTTTATTTTAAATGAATTATTGAAACTACTATATATTTGACAATGTTATGTCATCTCTGTCTTTGTGACTTCAAATTATCTAATAGCCATTGATCATACTGCATTAACTCCCATTTTAATGAACAAAGAGTTCTAACACGCCAGGTAGTAAGATATTTATCCCGATTATCCTTATTATCAGAAGATATTACTTTTAGGCTTTACTGTTAATTCACTGTTACATTTTTGTTTACCGTTTTCTTAGTTCAGATTCCATTTCGTTAATTTGATAATTAAATGATTTTATATAATTCAGCAAGCCATTAGCAAGTTCTCACCTTAACAAGTAGAAAAGAAATAAGGTTTCGAGGAAATATTTACAGTTATCAAGTATTTCATGCTTTAACTTCCACTTTACCATAAATACCGAAAATAGTACTCTCTTGCTTTGCCAATACAAACCATAGTGCTGTCAGAAGAAGAAAAGCTTAAGTTTT
>JAGDQP010074549.1:0-10258 GCA_022664845.1 Lepisma saccharinum | reverse complement strand
AGCTATAATTAGCGTTTCAAACAATGACTTATTGGGACCCTGAACTATTGATCACTGTTTAAAGTACTACGAATTAAATTTAAACTAGGAAAGAAGAAACATTTAACGGGACTGGGGACACAACTCAGGTCCTGTAGATTTAACCACCGAACTGGGAAGAATATCTAAAACTTCTCCATTTTCCTCGCTATAAATTGAAAAAAAAAAAAGTCGATGCGAAAATGATGGTTCAGGAATTTCTCAGAGCATAAAATGTGCAAGTATATAGAAGTGATATAAATATACCCCTAAAAGTGTACAAGGAGTGCATGTTTTTAAATGCAGAATTAAAAATAAATGTTAAAAAAAAATAGTACGTTTCGAATACTAGTTTGCAGAGTGTTATTTCTCACCGAAAGATGTGGAGGAAAAATCTTTGCGGATATTTACACTCAAAATTATAATATGGTCGGAGTAACTACAAAATCCTATTTGTCATAGTTGAAATTCGGGCAGGAATACTATGGGTTGCAAATACAAGTCTTGCTAATCGTGTATTGTCATTATGTATAGTTACAACAACTATACCTATATAGTTAGAAATTGACCTAGGGTAGCATACAGCACTGTTGTTGTAACTATACATTGTCGTTATAACTATATGTATAGTTACCACAACAATACTGTATGGTGACATTGTAGTTAAGTATAGTTATGATAACAATACTGAATGGTACGGCATTGTCGTTATAGCTATATGTATAGTTACTACAAGAATACTGTATGGTACCCTAGGTAAATGTCTATCAATATCTATAGTTGTCATAATTCAACTATGCATTATTGTGTAATTAGTTCTAATGGTAACAAAGCATCTTGCTAATTTAACTTGACACAGGGATTTTACCATAAAATATTGTTCACAGTAGTCTATTGTAAGTATGACAATGCACCTAACCATATGTACTGGCATAATAACAATACACGACTAGCGAGACATGTATTGTATTTGCAGCCAATAGTATTGCTGTCCCAATTTCAACTATGACAACTCACCTTTAACACTTTCAAGTAAGGATATAAATCTCCAAGGAGTACTCACTTTCCCTCGTCATCGTTTGCTACTCCTCCTACAATCTTGTAATTTCTCTCAAACGAACAAAGATGGCTTCCAACTACACAAGCACACACTGTCCCAGCTAACAGTATAGTTATAGTGACTATATTTCTTTCATTTTCGGCACATGTGCAATTGTGCACCCAACAACCATACAGTATTATTCGAACAGCAATAAATATATTGTCAAACTTGTACGTCATGAAGGCATATGGTTAAATTAGTCATACATGATTTTCCCAGCAATATAACATTTAGCAATTATTGTTTAGGAATCACAACTATACAACAATGCCGGATATAGTCAACTTAGCACAAGAGTATCGTTACCGTAACACAATTGAATACCTGAATTGCAAAACATCCCAAGTCCGTTTCTTTTCGGATCTCAAGTCCTTGGACTGTTTTTTTGCTGCTCCTGAAAAAAAAAAAAAAAAAAATGCGATGGACTTGGGATGTTTTGTAATTCAGGTCTTCAATCATGGTTACTATTACTATGAATTTTAACTATTAATACAGTTCAGCAATGCAAATATAGTTGGATTTACCAGGCCTTTTTTGTGTCTAGGATGCGATATTATATGCAAATTTCATTATCTCATCACCAGCGACGCTACAGGAAGGGTCACGCAGATCTGAAACCCCTCAAATCTACATTGGTCCCCAGTTTTATAAGCACTCTTCATTTTATATATCCGCACCGAGTTTTTCAAATGGAATATTGAAGACCCCCCCAACCCCCACCTCTCTTTTTTTTTACCCTAACTCCGCACCGTCGCTGCTCATAACTTAAGGATTAATATGAATTAAAACATTAATCGAAAACTGGTCACATAGCGATGAGAAACATTAAAAACTGAACTAGGACTGAATTCCAAAGTCTAACTTCAGACATTGACTAAGCACTCCAGTATCGTTAATCATAGAGCTCACTGGACAGCGCTGGTGCAGCCATGTGACACGAGAAAATGAGTTGTACTGTATCTGATAAATGCTACGTGTAAGTTTCCAATAAACAATTGCTAGTCGAATGTGCGTACAGATTAATTGTTTTGCAAATATTTCGTGAAAAATATTTTCTCTCCCTACAAGAAAACAGGTAAATGAGGTACAAGGTAAAACACACGATGTGACATGGGTTCCTTCCCCAACATAACACACTCCACACCCTTGTATGCACTTTCCAATGACTGAGAAATCTTGACTTTACTAAAAATAGCACAACGAAGCGAAAGGGTGTGTACAATTATGATGTAGAATATTTATTTGACACGCCTAATTACAAATACTGAATTGAGAATTTTAAAAAGGCGTTTCAAAACAGGGAAAGGTATATATGTATCCTTGAGAACATATGTAAATCAACACAATGTTTATAAAACAAAATAAATGAGAAATATAAAAGTTAATGATTTGAAACAAACACATACTTATCAAATTAATTATTATTTTGATAAGAATACTTTTGTTTTGAATCATCATTAATATATTTTCTATTAGTCCTGGCTTATAATTATTTCAGATTAATTATTAATATGATTGGCGTGCCTGCTTGCTAGGACACAATTTCTCAAAGCTAGGCTTCTTTTTGCAAAATGTTACCCGCAACTCTTTTGTTGATTTTTTTGTATTGGCGCTTTATTGTTGTTAGGGTAAAGAAGCCAGGCTTACACGATACAATGTCACAAAGAGAACAATACCTCTTCTACCAAGGCTCCATATTCATCCCAGACACAGATCCAAAATGATACGGAAGACTTATCTGAAAATTTAGTTTTCAGTGTTGAGTCACTTTTGATATCCAACCACTTCTCCTGTTTACTGATCTTGAGAACACCCGAACCTTGTTCAACGATGAAAAGATTTATGATCTACGTACTGTGTATGGACCACAAGTCAGCAATAAAACACTTTTTTGAAAGTAACTATTCGGGAGACTTCTGAAAATCTTCTCCAGTTCATCACACAACACTACGTCATCTGCATCTCGTAAGATTTATTTTAAACTTGGAGGTATCCAAATCAACTGCATTTAAATCACTTAATCCACAAATCAATTTTCTTCAAGAAAACTATTCATTTCCTTTTCCAGTCCAAACTACTGTAGAAGGTTGATATCGTTATGCTGAGGAAACAGCAATCGGTCTATAACAATAATGCACTAATTTCTTTTGCTATGAAAATTTTGACGTCATCTTAGAGACTAAGGGCGAGTTCTACAATCGACCGCTAAACTTCTAGTCAGCGCTACGTTGAGGCCAAGTCTGATTTTGGCCAATGAGAGTACGCAAAATGGGAGTCGGCCTCAATTTAGCGCTGATTAGAAGTTTAGCGGTCGATTGTAGAACTGACCGTTAATGTTTCAGTCAGTACTTTGCCTCGTGATATCCACCGAGCTACAGAATAAGATACAGTCACAATACACTAATGTCTTTGTTTACACAGCACTTAGCTCTTAGAATTCTGGTTTGAATATGATTACTCATCTTAATGATTACTTTCATAAGATGATTGATCTGAATTTAAACATCTCGAGGTAAGAGGGCCTATTATGTCTCGTGCGCTAGATCTGAAATAATCTTTCTTACTTTGACTTGCAGACTACTTCCTTTTTCAGAGAAAGCTTAGGCTTGTCGGCGCGTTAGTTGAATTCGTTTAGGCTATTAATTGTTTTATGGGAATTTTGTCGCGTCCCCCTTGGGACAGGAAGTGCGCTCAACAGTTTAAGAAAGATTGCCCTACATCATATCGATTGTTTACTAATTAATTTGTCATGAGGTCACAAGCCACAACACTGACAGTTAAAATTATTTGAAAAGGGAAGAATGTCGTTCTGTTCCTTCAAGGGTAATGCAATTCTGTATATTAATCCCAATCTTGATATTTTCCATTTTGTCTTAAAGTGCGGTTTATCTTCGTTAATATTATCAAGAAGTTGCGTTAGTCTATTTCCTCTTCCTCTTGTTACTTCAACGACACCTTCAATTGCGTTCTTCAGAACACAACTTCCTTTTCTTTTTTACTGTCCCGAGTATTGTCCATATCTCGCTTACTCTGTTTTAGAGTTGGAACGGGGCGCAAGTTTTCTTTTGACAGTACAACTGTGTATGGGGATTTCAACATCTAGCAGTGATTGGTTAAAATAATCTTACGGTGCTCCGATTGTGATATTGCATTGGAGGTCGAACAGTGAATTCCTGAAAAGGTCGTTTTAGAGTTAGTGAAGTTTTTTTTTTTTAAAAAAAAAACGAAAATCAGTCAAGAAAATTGTTTGTATGCGAAATTCTAGTTTCTGAAGAGGAAGAAGACAGTCGTTTCGGGCATTGAAAGTTATCTAATATTTTTAGTGGAAGTATTTTTTTTTATTATTTAACTAAAGTAAATTATAGTTGTTGTTTTTTAATGTTATAGAAAATTTTGTTACTCAAAGGCTCTCGGAATTCTAGGTCCACTGTAACCTACGGGAAGAGAGAGAGAGAGGTTGAATGAAGGTTTGTTTATTTACGATTCTAGTGCTAAACTTATTAATGTATTCAAGATTTCAAATCATAAATGTGCAAGACCAAATTTGGGGATATATTTACATAATTTCAGGCTTAGAAAGTAAACATTAAATAAGTTTTCGGAGAAAAACTATCTTTTATAGGGTTGTAGACTGATACAAACGCTGGACAAATTACTGTTTAGTCGTCTTGTTCTTTCTAGAATTAGCATACATATTTGCAAGGCATATACAAGTATACCTTGTATTTTTGTCGAATTGCTCAATTGAACGCGTTTAGATTTGATGGAACAAGTTATTTTTTGAGTTTAGGGTTTACTCAAACAACACTTTATGTAACGGCATTATTTGACCTTAACCAACAGTTAAGTTTAGCGCCGGAAACGACTATTTAAAATTACGTTTAATTTTGAAGAAATATAAACTGATTTTTATAGACTTATTACTTACAACTAATTTCGTGTTTCTGTATTGTTTCAAAAATATATTAAACTTTTAAGATATAGCAACATTAACGATTTCGTACAAGAATATGTACTAAAGGTTTTCCGTAGTTTCCTTTGGTTATATTTTATGTAGTTAGACGAGTAATCAAACCTTAGCACCGTAGGATTATTTTAACCAATCAGAGCTTGATATTGAAATGCCCATTCACAGTTGTACTGTCAAAAGAAAACTTGGGAACGGAGCATTCGGTTAATCGGCTCACCCTACCTATGCTTACGCTAGGACCCGGCCTGACCTGGTGATCCGATTTCGATCCGGTGAACCGGAAGGCAGAGCAGGGTTTTGATATTTCCTTACTGTACTATATTGCGTTTGAATAGTGTTCTTTCATGGGGGATGACCGAAACAGGGTCATAACCCCGCAATACGAAAAATTCAACGCCGAAAACTTCCTGATAATGATAATAACATATGGAAATAGTTTTATATCCCCGGAAAGAGCAAAAATACCGTCAGGGGTGCCAACTAAGGTAGTCGTGTGGTCTGAGACCTTAGTCCGTATATGATCATTGGGCTCTCGGGTCACAAAGTAAATCTTTTCATTTGGGTCAGGACTGGGTCGGTCTTGTTACTCTGGTCAAGACCGGGTCAATCAAGTAATTCGGATCAGGTTTCGGACCGGTTCATCTATGTCTGAGTCAGGCCGGATCATCAATAGTGACCCGGTTCAGCTCTGCAAAACAAAACAATCTAAGACCTATGGTCCAGTTGGTCCACGGAGTTCGGATGACCAATGAGGAGTCACCTCACCAGGAAAATTCCGGGATTGTACCTCAACTAAAGCCTGGCCGCAACTTTCTCCATCTCAATCCCGGAAGAGTTATTGTTGAAGGACGTCATCCTTCAAATGTGACAGAATTAGACCAAAGTCGCCAATTCAGGTCGGAAAAGAACATTAGAAAAATACAATATTTCCCTGAACTCTTTCTTAATTGATCCATATAAAAGACTATTTCTGGAAGTCCACAGGAAGTCAATGCTGTTCTTAACACATGCTTCATGAGCTGTTGTTCGGTTACAAGACTGTTATATATATATATATAGTGAGCATCCTATTCTATATTCAATGAACCTCTTATACATTCAATGAAAATAAAAATAGTTACAACATAACAAACGACCTTGCAGAGTGAGAAAGAAAAATAAATAAACAAATAAAAGAGGAATGTGTTATTCATAATGAAGCAAATGTAAAAAAAAAAAAAAAAAAATGAAGCAGAAGGAAGAAGGTGCCGTAGAAACAAACTATGCTAACGCACAATAAATGCAAAGCTGTTTACGGCCTCCTGCGAGGCATAACTGGAGGCCTTCATGCTCTAGCGGAAACTTAGTAGTAAAAAAAAGAAGTGAAGGATGATTTTCTATTGTAAAAAAGGGGAAGAGAAAGGAAAGAAAGAGGTTATATATGTTACCTTTCACATATAAAAGTAAGTTAGTTTATAACATAATTAGAAGAGCAGTGGTCGTGTTAATGGTGTTTGTATGTTGCTGACAAGCAACGTGGAAAATTATCAACTTTTTATTTTGTATCTTCCAGTACAGCAATACCGTAACAATTTTTATTTCATTAAGATAATAAAATACATATAACTTTATATATGTATATTTGGTATTAACACCTATTTTAATTACTTCTTTTTTTAGACGAAAGAATATATGTTACTATATTGAATGGTTGCAAATTATGAGAGAGTTTTAAAGTAGAAAACCGAGCCGCCGTAGCCCAGTGATAAAGCGTTTGGTGTAACATTTCGGAGATCGTGAGTTCAATCCCAGCGCTCGACCATCTTGTCTGACAGTTTACCAGGCAAATGCCGGGATGGCATCTACAACTTAGGCCCTGGCCGACACCTTTCCGCATCCTTTCCCCTCCCCTATTCCGGACTGAGCCTTAGATTCATAAAGGCCGTAAATAAAATTCAAATTTAACGTTAAAAAATCCGTTTAAAAAAGAATATTCAGAACAGATCTGCGATTGAGCTTACTTTTCAGCGGAATGAAAGAAATGTCTATTTTTAGGTTCCTTGCTAGCGAATGACCGCCTCGCTGGTCTAGTAGGTAGCGTTGCTGACTACGGATTGAGGGGCCCCGGGTTCGATTCCCGGAGCTCCCAACGATTTTTTCTCCAAGGCATATGGGTCTGAAACCACTTAAACGTTCTCTTTACGTTGTAAATGTACCGAAATGTCCGCCTGTTCAACGGTTTATTCAACACTGAATAACGGTTGAGAGAAGAAACGATGAAGAAACTGGTTCAGTTGGCCAAAACAGAGCATGTCTATTGGTATACACACATTTAGTTTCATTTTATCCGTTGCTTTCATCATGATAAACGCTGTTAATTTTCCGACAATAAATTATCCAACCGCTGCTGTGAAGTTCGAACTAGGTAAGTTCCGCACTTCTCGTTGGTAGCTCGTCGCCTTATCCCTTCATCCATGGATCCCCCTGGAGACTCCACTACTCTATTAAGAGCAGTCTCTATTAAGTCTCTAAGAGTAGTAGTATCTGTTAAGAGGCAGTCTAGAATGATGTTGCTACGTCATGTACACGCACGTTTCACCATCACCGGTATCACGTAAGAAAAAGGAATAAAGAATACGAGATTACAGGTAGTCTACTTTCCATCTTTCTTTGTTATGCGCCATTCGTTAAAGACGTGTTCTTTGTCGAGCGTTTGGTCTTCCTCCTTTCTGTAGACATCTCAGGCTGATTTGGTTTATGAGTTCGCGATGATACTAAGTAAGTCACACCTTCTAATTAGCAAGATGCCCGCTTTTATGGACCCAGCGTAATGCATTAATGGTGGGGCGAAACTTGTTTTCAATGTAAATGTTCTGACCCGGAGTATATACCCTCTGGCAGAACACAAGTTCGCAGACCAAAAACTAGTTATTATAACCAACAAAGCAAAGACTAATATTTAATCCTCACTTTTTATTTATAAGGTAGAAAAGGCCACTAAGAATACCCAACACTGTCAAGTCAACAAACATAATGCAATTTCTAAAAGCGGAGGGGTCCTATTCATTCTCTTTCAATTCCGCACTCATACTTCCACAAAATTATCTACCAATCGTACATTTAGTTGCACACAATTAAATGGAGTTTTTCTATATAAAGAACACATCAAACGTATACTTCTCTCGGACTGCAAATTACAAATATATTTCAGAAATTCTCATGGCAAGAGCTTATAAGAAAATCCGCAACAAAGCCAGGTTATCCAATATTCAAGTTGTACATTCTCTTATTCACTCTCATCGACTATGACGTCATTCCTACATTCTATCATACTCATTCAACACATAATTGTTTATTACATTCTGCTTTTAGATAATTAAATTTACAAAATTAATTAAACACAATATTTAAATTCCATTTCATATTTAAATTTCAACAATATAAATAAATAAAATCTTTAATTTAAAAGAACCATAGAGTTAAGAAGAAAATAGAGAGAACATACATGACGTCACATGAAGCCAAATTCCGGTTCATCGGCAACCATCTTGTGTGGCCCCATTAGAGTCCCTCTATACCGAGTACTGTGAGGATTGCCTTTTCCAATAGGAGGATGAGTGCACCTCAGAGAGGCAATACTCGGAAAAGAGGGCAATACTCTAAATATGGGGCCAGTTAATATGGCCGAAATGCCTCGTCTCTTTCGCCTCTTGGCTTCATTCCCCTCTCCTACAAAACAACCTAAGGTTCCCTCTATTTATATTCCTAATTCTATGAAAAGAACATAATATTATATGGAAATGCCGCACAACAATAACAAATCAATTCAATCATAATTCATCATTTTATATACAATGCGCATGATTACATAGTACGTAGGCACGTACCGGTTCTACACATTACTATTTTTCTTTAACACTTTGATCATCGTTGCACTATTAAATTTGTATTTCTCAATATGTAATATCTCGCCTTAGAAAAACACATCGTAAAACCAAATCTATGTCATAGTTGAAAACACTTCACATTAACGCCATCTTAACGAAATTAAAAATTCGTTGAAATATAGTTTAAAATCCAATCTGTTTTCAACATGCAAATGAGAACATGAAAAATGTAGTTAATTTTATTGTATTTGCTTTTAATTATAATGTTTTGAGCAATTAAATTAGAAATACACGTGCGAAACGAAATGTATAACATAGTATAAAAGAAGGTTGAAGACATATCACATTAACGATCTATCAATGAAATTCTATCTTCGTTGAAATATAGTTTAAAATTCAATCTGTTTTCAACGTGGACATAAGAACATAAAAATTAGTTTGTGTCATTCAATTAGTTTTTAATTATATGTTTTGACATAACATTAGTAAGAAACGCATTAAACAAAATCTATACCATAGTTGAAAATAACATATTGAATCATTTTATATTAATGTGTTTTCAACGCAATGACGTTTTTGTTGAAATATGGTTTAACAATAAACGTAATTATTTTCAACCGATAACGGTTAATCAACGAAATGAATCTAAAATCGACGTTGAAAACACGTATGTGTGCTACTGGGACGTCTGGTCAGAGTGGGAGCAGTAGACCAATGTCCTCCTTCCGGAGAGAGTCCTCATCCAATAGTGAATAGAATATGGCTGTGTAGGACCTTACATAAGGACCAAAAAATCCCGCTCAGTCCGTATGTCCTTCTCCAAAAATAATTCTCAAGAATCGTAAGGTGTACATAAGGTGAATAATTTCAAAATACTTCCATTCCGTCAGACCAATCCACACCAAATTTGGCATAAACATCATTCGACACAAGTCAAATACTGTGGGTTTTTCTTGTCAGGACAACAAAGTATTTGTCAATTCAAATTAATCACAATATATTAGAATATTGTCATACAACAATGTCATAACATTTTTATAAAGAAAATTGAAAAGCTTGTTTCCAAAAGGTACTATATGCATTTTACTCTCTGATTTCTTTTCTGTATTTCTAATAATATACAAGTTCCTGATTCGATTTAAAATAAAATGTTATATTAAACTATTGATTTTAATTGGATAGAGTTAATGTCACGTTCAAACCTCCCGCTCCTCTGTAAGCCCTAATCGTCTAGCTATCAATACCTAAGGTACGCACTGATACATATTAACCTCATGAAGAATAAAAGCAAGCAAGTCAGCA
>JAGDQP010074547.1:0-10259 GCA_022664845.1 Lepisma saccharinum | reverse complement strand
GCTGGCAAGGATCAACAGGTTTCCTGGAGGTATCGTCCCAACTTATGGGGGGAAGATGTATTTTCTCAGTGGAATACATAAAAGTAGAACCTGCGTTAAGCTCGAAAGTGTTTAATACATCTTGAGGGAAGAAAATGTCCCATCTCCTCCACGATTTCGCACCCTGTGTATCGATATAAAATACACATATATATAATGTGTATAAAATATGCATAATTACGCCTAAAAGTATTCTAATTCTGCTTAAAATTCTGAATGTAGAGTGCGTTTGTACCCCTGGACCAATACCATAAATATGTCCGTAAGTGTAAGTTTACTCAACGCGGTACTGTTGTTCTTAACAACCTGTCAGTGATTTTGCCAGACCCCCGTTCCCAACGGGAAGGTGTGACCCTTCCAAATTCTCTAGCACACACGCAACTTTAATTTTTTACGGCTAAGAATCAATAGAACGCAGTAAAACGTTACTTACACCCTCGTTACTTACTTTACACCCTCCCAAAATGAAACTCATGCCAGAATCTCGGCTTCGTCTAGACTGAGAAAATGGTTATTGTTGGATACATGTCCACCAGAAACACAAATTCACCTTTCTATAACCGTCCCTTGGAAGGTGAATCGGTCCCGAATACAAGGTCGTATCACTGGTAATTCACTCGACGCTTGGTAATTTACGGTAAACGTACTGACTATTTATATAAGAAGTTACAAGAAAATTATGAAACAAGAACAGCATAATGTAGTTACTAATTACGTTTCAAGGCAATATAGTATCTCAGTTCGTCATTTTCAATCAACAACTTACACACAAATGTATTCTCTCATTCCAAATTTCTAAATTCACACCCGGTTCTGTTTCTATCATGCTAATATCATTTCACTGAAAAAGGTCACAGCATGTCATTGAGCAAATCGAATTTAAAGTAAAACAAGTTAGCGCTGCGATCCTATTAACAATCGCGAAGGCTTCGGTCGCTTGATAGCATCTCAGACACACAGGCATTCCTTCTTATAAAATAGATTGACAACACTACCAACTATGGTGTTTAGGGACGGGAGGACACACAAGGTTGGTCTACAACTGAGATGAAATACGTTTTCGATCTGGACATTTGCCCAAAGAACGTATGGGCAAAACTTGGTGGAACTTAAAGGCCACATATGGAATTGTATAGGGTTCTTTAATTTTCACTCCCACTCCCTTCTGGGAGGTGTCGAATCAATAAAATAAAGAAGCCATTCCTAATGAATTTACGATATCTTTCGAATGACACCTCAAACAAGTTCCTATCTTCTGGTTCTTGAGACATGACAGTCTGAGTTGGACTTTCACTCCATTTCACCTTCTGTGGTGAGTCGAAACGAGATAACCATTCCTAATAAATTTAAGAGAATTTTCGAATGACACCTCAACCAAGTTCCTACATTTTCTGGTTCCTGAAACATAAGAGTCTTGAATTGCATATTCACTCCCTGTTTCACTCCCTATGGTCTGCCGAATCGAAAAAGAAAGATAGCCATTCCTAATGAATAAACGAGACCTTTCAAAAGACACCTCAACCAAGTTCCTACGTCTTCTAGTTATTGAGAAATAATTTCTTGTGACGGACAGATAGACAGAATCAGGATATAAAGTCCATTATTTTTGCTTTTGCTATCAAGGGACCTAAAACCTCCCTACAACTGATTTCATTCTTTTCCATTGTTGATCATTAAGGAAAGAACAAAATATTTTAAAGCGTTATTCTTGATGTATACACTATAATATTTATGTGTCTGGGAACAAAGGACTAGTCCTATTTGTTTCTCAAATTTGAGGAAAATGAAATATTAAAAATAAGAAACCAAAAATGTTTACTTGTTTACTGTTACGCATTTTCGTTAAGAAATGAGAAGGAGATACTCAAATATGAAAAAAAAGTACTTAAAATGAAAGAAAGCATTTATTTAACTTTTGAGAAAATCAACTTTTACCAGTGTGGTCTTATTCAAGGTTACCATCCCAGCATTTGCCTGGTGTGACCAAGACAAACCCAAGGAAAACATATTCACGATTTCCGGCACTCGGAACTGACCAACTTTTCATTTAAAAAAAAGTATACCTATTGAAATACTATGCATATTTGTTAACATGCTGAGATTTGCACAATCATATCACGTCTTTTGGTACAATATATTGTTCTAATAGGTAGTTCAGGAAGAGTGAAATTTGAAAAAAAATGTATCATTTTCCATCGGAAAATTCTGTTTTAAAATCACATCAAGATCCAAAGTTCCAGCGTTTTATCGTGGAGCGAGATATTTTTATACCCAGTGGGAGATATAGTAATCGTAATTTTAATTTTCGTTAAAATATGTTATACCAGGGAGGCATATCTATACTAGTTTGGGAAATATTGTCTGAAGACATGCGTCAAGACTTTTGTCGCTTGCTTTAGTTTCACATTTGCCTGATGTGAAACTAAAACCTCAAAGATTTTCAGACAGGATAGACAGCCGCTAGGATCGTTGACAGGAGCTTCCGATTGCAATGCAAACTCTACCGATTGAGTAACAGCTGCTCAGTGCGTTGTTTCTTTAATGTAGGTCATAGCGCTTTTATATCTCCAATATTCATCATTCTTTCAATATGAGATATTACTTTCAAATAAAGGATCATCATCGTTTTAGGTATCATCAATTACTAAATTAGAATATTTTCACAGAATTTGCTCGATTTCATCGTTTTTGTCAAGTATGATGTTATTGCACTGCTAAACTATCAGATATAATGTGAGACGAGATTATCCAAGAATCATTAACCCCGGGATGGTCTGTGCGCGTGGTCATTGGTTCAAGTCCCGGCGCAGTCTATTGAACGGAGTGATGCGGATCTCCTTTAACTAAATGTGTAGGTCCAATCCTTAGAAGCCCAACTACCTTATCCCGGCCTGATCCAAAGATGCCCTGAAGTCATAAATTAGTTCAAGTAAATTTCCCACCTATACTCTGCCTTAAGGACACAGGCTGTGATGTCCAATTCCTTGGTATTGTTGTTGAAAAACGAATAGGAGGATAGGAGTCAAGATCTGTATTCAAGGTACCATCGTTTGTGAACATAATTCACGAAGAAAACTGAAAATTAACGCACTTTTCTAATTTAAGCATCGTAATGTACATTCTACTCATATGATTCGGCATTATTATTACTAGGCAACCGTTACATTTTTTTGCAATTAAATGAGAACACTTTCACGTGGTAAGGGTAAAAATATGTAAGAGTTGCGATCGTGCCAGAAAGGGTGCATGGGCACGTAGAAGTAGTGATCCATACAAGACCTATATTGCATAAAGAGAAGTAGGGTTTTCAGTCCCGTGCTCGACCACCTTTACCGTCCAAGGTACCAAGGAGAACGGGGTACTCACTTCTGCTGCACACCCGAATTGATCCCGTTACATATGGGAAGACTACAGTGAATCAGCTGTGATAAGACAAGGCGGGTGATTGAAATGTGTTGTTGTTTCCAGAAGTAAGAAGATTTTAGCAGGTGTAAGAAGATTTAATTGACTTTCTTGTTACATTTATTTTTAGCATTCCAGTTCTGGAAAATGCTTTGCAATTTTATCTATGCGTATACTGTGAATATCGTACCTAAGGTGTGTTGCGACAAATGGTAAACTTTTTTCTTTATCGCTGACTTAGTCGATTATTGTGATAGTTTCTATGTCAGGCCAAGGCCGTCATAGAAGGGGGGAAACGATGTGCGAAGGAATCGGTCCTGAGCTTAGTGAAGGAACCAGTCCAGCATCTGCATGGTGTGACCAAGGGAAAACAGGGAAAACTTCAGTCAGGATCGACGTTAAACCCGGATCTATATTTTATCATTATTTGATTATCTTGTAATGCCATATAACTTTTGATATTCTACAAATAGTCATATGAACAATGAGCGTGACAGGTGTTTATTGAATTGCACATTTTAGTGACATTTCGCTTCAGTCGTGTTTTGTATTATACATGTACAGTCAGCGAAAACAATTCTTGAACCTTGGCAATATTTCGTTTTGAATAACTTTAAAATAGATCAACCTATTTATGTTCTGTTTCGTGTAATTTACAGAAAGTTATGCTCTCATTAGGTTAGGGGAAACTTTACTCAAATCAGTTCATCCATTTAATTATCTGTCCAAAGACTTCGTAAATAAATTTTTACGAAAAGGGAAGATCTTTTGTCACTAATTGCACATATCACCGGCAATGTATAAAATCAGGCATTCTATATAATGGGCGATGATCGTAGGCAAAATATTTGTAATGTGAAGAATTTTTCTATTCTATTTTGGTTAGAATTTTGAATTGTTTATTGATGGGTTTTAAACAACTTTGGCACAGGAAGGAATAGGGTAAAAGTGGATGTGTTAAGGAATCGGCCCTTGCTTTACTGAAAAGACCATCATAGAATTTGCCTGGTGTGACCGAGGAATAAGGCGAAATGAATCAAAAGGAATAATATAAGCTATCCCTTTCAGAAGATAATCTGTATATGCAACCGCACTGTTGCAATGCAGGCAGATAATTCAATTACTTCATAATAAAATAAAAAGTAATCAAACAATCTACATAATAGTTTAAAAAAGCATAGCGCCACCATATAAATCAAGTGAACGTTCAAAAAGAAAATGCCATACCGTCATTTTTTTACAAAAGATAATGCTAAGCTATTGGAAAGTACCCACTAGTTTTAGATTTAGTCATAGTTGTTCCCAAAGTTTCAGACCATGAGGAACCCAATGATGTATGGTTCATCTCTGTCTGTTTTGTAGTTACTGAGATTTAAGAAAAACGGATAGGCGAAAGACTGTATATTTCTGTATTCACTTGTGTTTACACGGGGACGCTAAGAACTACCAAGGCAGTATCGTCGCGGACTTTGGATCAGCATTGGGTAGGTACGCGAGTTCGACACTGGGGAGGCATATAGGTTTGAGTCCTGCTGCCGTCCATACAGATTGAGTATTTCCGGGCTTTACTCAGTTTCAGGAGACCAATGCCGATATAATACGTTACAATAAATTGCATTTGAAAGGAATTTGCAAAGAAAAACTTTGTTAATTTCTGCTTCATTTCAAGATATCGTTGTTGTTTTTTTTTTTTGTTTGTTTTTTTGATCGGCACAACAGTGCAAATCATTTGGTATGCTGGGAATGGCATTTCAAATTGGAAAATATGGCTAGCTTATGTAGTTCGAATGTCAAAACAAACACAAACCCTCTCTGTCTCTGTTTCTTTGTTTCTTCCTGGTGGATAAATACTTTATAATGATACTCTGCATTCATATTTAAATCAGGATGTAATATTTTGTCAAGTTTCTAAATGTAGTAAGTCTACATAAAATGCACTAAAACTTTGTTTTCAATATGTGAGACACATTTAATGTACGAAAATATATTCTGACATTGCCTATTTCTGACATATGATGAATGAAAATTAGTGTTAAAAGCACTTAAAATATTAGTGCAAAATAATTCTGTAATTTAAGGGAGACGCCCCAGTGTACCCCCTTTGCTAGGCCACTGCGATTGATTACAATACAACAAGTGAAATTGACGAGACCTTGTATTATTCCGTTTGATTCAATTCGCCTTATCTCTCAGTCGCACCAGGCAAATGCTGGAGTGGTACTTACAAAAGGGTCCTGGCCAACTACCTTCCAACATCCTTTTCACCACCTTATTCTGGCTTGAACCTAAGATGACTGCATGCCATAAATAAAATTCAATTATACTATTTCATTGGATTTTTCTTCAAGAGTCTCGTTTAACTTAAATTTGGTCATTTATTTGATGTCTTTAACGGCAATTGATAAAACACGATGCATAACATGACTATTGTAGGGACATAAATGTTCATTTTTTTTCTTTATCCTTAGAAAATCTTCAACGCTGTAGAAGACTAAGCGATTATTGAGGAAAAACTATTGTACTTTTTTAGGTTACGAATCACCTTTCTCATATGTGGCATCGCGCCTCAAAGAGGTAGACAATTCCTTGAAAGGGGCGCTACCTAATAATTTGTATACAGGGTGATTCACGACGATGTCAGATGAACTACCACCTGAACTAAGTCGACTCAATTCACTTAATAAAGAAATGGAAAGATTGCCAAAATGGCAAGCTTGAGCTGGACTGAAGCCCGATCCGCTTCCTTAGTCCTTACTCAAAGCCAGCTACCAGCACCTAGTCCGTGGTCCAGGGGGTAACGTCTCTGACTGCGAAGAGACAATGGGTAGGTACGTGGGCTCGAACTCCGTCGGCGACCATCGTGACATTTTCCAGGGGTTTCCTCAGTTTCAGACAAATGCCGGCATAGTAACTTAAGAACGGCCCTGGGCGATACCTTCCTTATCATTGCCCTAACCCTATCCTGACCTGAGCCAAAGTTGCCTGAACGCCACAGAATAACTCAAATTCCAGTGACTGGATTTACTGGACCACGGGAGTTGACGAGATGCTAGTTTTCAAATTCCCAAAAACCGTGAGGAAGGGAATTAATGTGTATATTTTATTTCTGATAATATAATGTGTGGGTACCCGTGTTTCTTGCTCTTTCTTTTTGCGCTACTTTTCTTGTTTACATATTCTGTCATCCGATAGATTATACGCTCCCACCACCACCGCGGTTTCGAAAAACTAAAAAAAAGCGTTAAACCGGACTTTTATTACTTTTACTCCTCGCACCTCTATTATTTAAGGATTGATTAGCAGAAACCTTTTTAATATCATCATGCTGATGTTACTTTTAATCTTGTAGTCGATTTAGTAGTTTTTAATTTCCCCTCGGGTTTGTTTTTACTACTCAAATTAAACAAGTTAGCGCTGTGATTCAGTTAACAATCGCGATGGCTCTGGTCCCTTGATAGCATCTGAAACACATTTGTGGCATTTTCTCATAGGTTGGCAACAATGAAAACTCGGGTTCTTAGGGCCACAGTGTTGTTGCATTTTCCCCAGTAATGTTAATGCAAAGTTGGTGTTGTTACGTCGAAGTGTATAGAAGGATTTTTTTTAAAATTAAAAAAGTGGCAACACTGATATCTGGAGAACAACGTCGGACCCGGAATACCTTTGCGACCTTGTCCAGAGCCAAAGGAAGACAATTCTTAGTTTGGGGTACATCGATGGACACGTGTGGAATTGTATAGCTTTGCCACCCCCGTTACACACCTGGGGCTGTGAAACCAAAAAATTAGAAACCCGCTTCTAATAAACTGACGAGACTTTTCTAATGACACTTTAACCAAGTCCCTACGTCTTCTAGTTCCTGAGATATAGGAGTATAAGTTTTACTCGAATCCCCCGTTTCACCCTATAGGGTGTCTAATAAAAAGTAGGAGAGCCAATCCTAATGAACTGACGAGGGCCATCCAGTGACATGTCAAGCAAGTCCCTAAGTCTTCTAGTTCCATATATAAGAGTCTGAGTTGTACCCCAATCCCCCGTTTCACCCTATAGGGGGTGACTAATACAAAAAGTAAGCTAGCCATTCCTAATGAATTACGAGAGCTTTCAAATGACATCTCAACCAAGTTCCTACGTCTTCTGCTTTCTGAGATATAATTTCTTGCAACAGACGGACAGACAGGAGCCGGATATGAAGTCCCTTATTTTTGTTTTTGCTATGAAGGGACCTAAAACTGTCACCCCAAATTGTTCTTTACTTCCATTTTGAAGCTCGCTGAATCCAAATCTTTTTCCTTTTTTCTACCCCTGCTGTGTTTGAAAAAGGGGGGGGTCGTCAAACCCAAAACTTCACGGAGGACCATTAATATTTGAGGTTGAAAACTCCCGGGGACTCTGATACTAAAACTGTTTTCAGTTTCTCCACATCATTTATACTTTTAGAGTCATTACAATTTATTTTTTGATTGCGAGGGGTTCTTGCACTAAACCCATAAGAATACACAGAGCTATTTAAGATGGCCTCATGACCTTAATTTCTGCACTGTTGCTTCGTAACTTGGTTCCTATCTCCTTTCGTCCTTTCCGAATGGAACGCCAAGGTCAAGTTTGCTCTTTTATCACCCAACGCTCTTTTCGTGATCCAAATAGGAGCCCTTCACTGTTTTCAATATGTATTTGCAAAACACACACACGCACACATAGACACTATGAGTTCTGTACGTGGTGAGGAACAAGACAGCAAGAACTGGTGGGAGAAATGAACGCATGCGCAGTTAAGTGTGTGTTAGATCACGCGTCAGGTTTGCCAACGTCTATGCGGATTCCAGTAAAGGCATGGCATGAGTGAAAAAAGCTATACACCTTTATACGATTAGCGAGGGCAGCGCCACGCACGGAATGTGCAGGAACTTAAACTATACATTTTGTATGCACTTTTATATCAAACGGAATCCCGGATCCAATTTTACAAGTGAAGTTTTTTGAGGTACTTGGACGTTGTAGAGTACGAATAACACGGCTTATAAAGTAAGACCCGAATACGGATCTCAGAAACACCGGGGTCCCATAATGACGGCAAACGGTAAATGTAAGTGAGTCGCAATGATAGTGGGATGTATATATATATATATATATATATATATATATATATATATATAAGTCCTGCATAGCCTGGTCGGTAGCGCGCTTGACTTCAGTGCGAGCAGTCCCGGGTTCGAATCTCGGTGGGCGCCGTAGCATTTCGGGGTTGACCCAGGAGAGTGAGGACAGCTGGAGAACTGCTGTAAATAAAAGACAGTGGCGATCACAGTGAGAGCTTCGGCACTCCTCTCCCAACCCGTCTGGTCAGCTTGGGAGCAGTAGACCAACCCCTCCCTTCGGCGAGAGGCCTCAGCCACTAGTGGATTGAATATGGCTGTGAGATATATATATAAGTTTTGAAGCACGATATTTTAAGCAAAATACATTATGTAACTACTATTACTTTATTGAAGTAAAATGAACTAAAACTTACTGCTGTACTACTCTTAATTTTGTGTATCACAAATGAATGGCATTGTGTCGTGTATTGGACTATACACACGCACTATAATTATGTTGAAATTGTGTGAATACGTGATATATTTACATCTGTGCATATATTATGATAATTTAAATTAATAATTGGAACATTAGTATAAGTACAATATAATATAATTTTTTTTGGTCTACATTTGTATGCTCAGCGAACCTCTCTCTCATCTGAGCCCGCAGAAAGTTGAAGGGATTCTGCCCGACTTATCAGTGGGACAGTTGCAGCAATGCGACGTTGTCGCATAGTGAATGCACGGTCTCACAACCTGACAACCTTTCAACCTGGGTGATTCACGGTCCCCACCCCTTACCCAAGAAATCTTGTTCGAATCGTTTATAAACCCCCGATATATTCTTCTCATCGTTCAGTCCACCCCATACGGCGAAGCTCTTGCCAGTCGTCAGCCTGACTTTCCCTCAGGTAACACCTATATTTTCTTAGTTTGTAATAAATATTGGACTAAAGGAAGATAGAATTCTACAGTCCCTCTTTCGTATTCCAGTCATTGAAAGTAGGATTGATTTAGAATATTTTTTTCCATAGTTATGTTGATAAAATTATATCAGATTTGGCGATATATTAGTACTTTGTCTTATTCTGTATATTTAGTAGTATATATTCTTCGATTATAATAGATATTGTTTCATACAACTTAGTTTAGCAGTTCTTCAGTTTACCATAACCTAACTTCAGCCTATAATAGTTGTGTCTTAGATTATAAAGGTGATAGACACTACTAGTCTATAATATTGGAACATCATAGTTCCATACAATGAGAAGGCAGACGCCTTCAATCCATAATTGGTATTAGGTATTAAGAAAAGGTATTCCAAAACTAATAAGGAAGGACATCCATCAAAGGTGTTCATCCTCAGAAAACGAATTCCGGAAGCGCAGATGAAGAAGGAAGTAAAATGTGACCTCTCATACGGAAAGTAAACATATAGGTCACCACCCAACACTTGAGGTTCTCAGGGCCAACCGGTCACTGTCACTCGCACCAGCAAGGCCAAGCGAGTATTCATCCAATTTGCTCTACCATCTGACTTACTTATTCCCATATCTGTTTCAATTTATATTTTATCCGTTAACCACTGCATTTAAAGGCTAGATTACGCCTGCACCAGCTTGTTTCATTTCTTACCGACTTCCTCCAATATAGCGAGCAATAATCTCAACATTTTGGAGCTATAAAAGCAATAGGAACATAAAACATAGCTTATTAATATTTTATTTAAAGTACATG
>JAGDQP010074546.1:0-10259 GCA_022664845.1 Lepisma saccharinum | reverse complement strand
AATAATAATAATAATAACAGGCAACATTAATTATTCAAAAGTCTATTATCCGAATTTTTTGCTATTATACTAGCAATAAATAAGTGGAATTTTATTGGATCTCAATTGCACCTGCAACTTTAAGTTCTTCAATTATTCTATTTAAAAATTAAACAAATATTTGAAATTGGCAATAAATTAAAAGTACATGAAATTCAAAGGCGCTGTAAAGTTGTTTCTACCCTAAAAATAACTAAATCTAGTTTAAAGAAAACGATTGATATACATTGCATTTTTTTTTCCTGTCGCGAGCTGTTAAATTGGCAGCATTGGAATGTGACCTGAGTGTGGGTATGACAATGTCACGCTATTAAATTGAAGGGCAGTAATATTCTTTTTAAACTTCCGCTTTTCATTACTCAAGTGTCTTTCTCTTTGTCTCATTCAATATATTAATAGTGATATTCATCTTGGATATGTTATTACTGAAGTCCGATTTTGTTTGACTGATAATCTAGTTCGACAGAAATCCGTTTAATATATTTTGTACAAATTGGTATTGTCCGTATAAATGCAGAGAGTGCATGATTAAATCGTTGATGCATAATAAATGGGTAATTGAAATAAAATCAACTCACTTTGTTGTATTTGAACGAGCTTTCTGTATTGGTAACAGAATTGCAGAACCCACCAGGAACTTTTATTGAACTTCAGTTGAATTATGTCTTATAATAAATCTGTCATCGAATAATCGTGGTACATATTATTTACAACTTCTTGTAAATACTGCTTCAACATATCTACGGTGACAGTTATAATCACATGATAGAGGTTTTTTTTTTTTTTTGCGTGTACTTTCGAGTTTGAACGGACGTAAATTCTTCTCTTGCATAATTGTCTTTCCACACACCGTTCTCTAGCCTCTATTTTTCGGATTTTCTTCTGTTGTTTTTATTGTTGTTGTTAACTAAGTGGCAAGTAGCAATTCTTTCTGAGTTCACCTTTAAAAAAACGCTATCACTGAGTAAAGAATATTTTCCCCGAAGTTTTTTTATTCTTCCTTTATGGTTTGGTGGCGTGGCCCACACTCGTGTGCAAGGTACTGCAGAACTGTGCCAACTAATGTGACGTCACAATGTACATTAGTGCAATCTGTGCAACATTTGTTCGAACGGGGAGGTGAAAGTTCATTTCGTTTAGCATATGACGCCATCTTTTCTCTCACGCATAAACAGAACGCAACACGACTGTCAATTGTCTATAGTCATCTGCAGTTGCTGATGAGCAGGGGTCAGAAAGTGTATGCACAAGGTTAGCACTAACACCGACCGCTGGAACAACACAGTTGGAAGCTGCACCGGTCACTCGAAAAGAAAAGTTAGTATGCATTAGTTCAACTAGTGCTGTCCGTACAAGCAACATTTTAACCTTGTACAAGTTAATTCAAAATAAGAAATCATAAAGTTAACATTGTCTTTTCTATTATTCCTGTTTCTCATTCTTTCGGTTAGCGTCTTCAGTAGTGGTTAGCGTTATGATCGGGAATGAAACTTGTAAGGATGGAACCTACCACTAACGCAAAATGAGAACTAAAATACAGATGCACCATGTCATCCTACTCGACGCTAAAGTGTTTCCTTATCCACATTCATTCTTTTACATAATCTCACCAGGAAAGTCAGCAAAAATAGAGTACCTTGAGCTTTATTTCCTTAAGTGTATAGGAACGTATAATATACTAACATCCTAGTAAGAATTATTCAGCGAATTAGATTGATAGTCTAAAAAAAAATCATGTTATCAAAAATTACTCACGAAAAAAGTAAAAAATATCGATACATCTTTTAACTTCAGTTTTAATTTTAAAGGAACTGATTAAGTTACCGCCCAGAATATGTCAATTCAAGTTGGAAACAAATGTTCTAAAACACTTAACACAAGTAAATGTTAATCACAGCAAACTTTCCACGTTGTTTAAGATGTAACAAATATAAATTTGTTGGAATATATCAATCACTGAAGTTTGTTAACTCATATTATAACCATTATTTTAGTTTACGAGAAAAGAAATCTGATTTTAGGTTTCTTCACGTACTGAAAGATTCTGCATCACAACATAGTCTTCCCCAGTTGAAGTGTCGTTGGTTTTCTCCTGGGTGTCTTGTAGTTGAGCACTTCCTTGAAGGAGCGATTGAAAAATATACCCATCATTATCTTCCATTACATTGTCTGACTGTTGTTCAACACGAAGGTTCTCGTAGCCATTGTCCTGTCCAGGTAACTTACTAGTCATAATTACGTAATGGTTCTGAAGTTCTAAGTAAAGCTGTAAATAATAATACACAAATTAAGTAATGTATTTTGTATATAACAAAATATATAATAGAAAATCAAAAAGTTCTTTTTACTTTATACATAGCCCTAACAGTACACTATAGTCTCAGAAATGTTTCCTATAGGTAGCTCTGCAAGGTTAGTAACATTACATCAACTACTTCTACTTAGTTGATCAGATAACAAGATAAGACAAGAGCAAAAGAATGAGAGCTGGTGAAGATTATCTTACGGGGAAACAGTCCTGGCACGTGGTGGGACTTCATCGCACTGAGACGAAAGCGAAAGTGCAACGAAACAAAAATCAAGGAATTAGGCTAGTTATAACAAGTAGCAACAATAGTGTTCAAACAAGCCACTTATGTTCTTCCAACAAGTTTGTTTTATGCTTTCTTGACAGGCTCAAAGCAAGTGACTGACACACTTGTTATAAGCTGGTATGCTATCTGGGAGACAATTGAATTCATGACTGCGGTGAGCTTATAGCCACATAATACTAAATAAAGGAAGTTTTATTACTACTTAAAGCGCTCAAATATAATTTTCCTTATCGATTCCTGGTACCTGTTTATGTACTGTATGATTTGAATTCGACTTCGCATTAAATTGACAATGTGTATTTTGCAGAATTTGTAAAATTTGTAATTATAGAATTACTTATATATAATTACTCGCACTAGAGAACAGAATTACTTATATAAAATTACTCATATTGTAGAATAGAATTACTTATATTATAGAATTTGTAAGATAGAGGATACATTACTGCAAATGTACACAAACACTTGAGACACTCTGACACGCCACATATGTTCAAATATTGGGCAGAACTTTCCGAATAATATAATTGTCACAATAGATTTATATATGTCGAACAAAATACTTATTAACTGTACAACCAAATGTAAATCAAAAGAATAATTTTGCTCGGTGAATATCCATATACTGTAACTAGTGAAAATCTATTTACCTACAAGCAATTATTGTCTGTTAATAAGAGAGTCCTAAGTTCCCATTTTACATTTTTCTTATTAATAGTTTTTCAAATTCTGAAGACATGTATTGTAAAGTTATATATCAATATTTATATATGATTTTGTCATAGATTTTGTACAATTTGTTATATTCTGCAGGACGGACAATATGCCAAGAACCGCAAGGTTGAGATCTTTTAAATATGTCAAAATCAATGGAGAAAGGCTTATAACTTTGAACACAATGACATACCGGTACACAAATATACATAAATATTTCCGGCTGGCAAAACTCACAAGCAGATCGATCCCGTATTAGTAGATAGACGAAGAGAAACCAACATAATAGACATCGGAGCTTACAGAGGAGCTGAAAGTGTCACTGATCACAAAAGTTAGGAGAAAGTTGTGCATTGCGAACAAAGAAAGCAAAGGATCAAAACAATTGAAATTCGATGTTAAAACGAATAGATAATCCAAACGTAAAAGCAGATTATTCCAGATCGAAAACCTAAAATAGGTTCTAAATATTAGCCGACTTTAGTAATAATATAGATGAAATTAATAAAAATTATGTAAGATGTGGGAGACAATTCGTGATACAGCGAAGGAACGTGAATATGAAAAGAAAAGCAAAAAAACAAACCTTAGCTTCATGAAGAACGAAAACAACAAGTAAGGCAACGATGGATAAGTAATACAACTGAAGCAGATGCAAACCACTACAGTAACGTGAAACATAATGCCACATGTGAGTTTAGAAACAAAAAGCGAGAATATCTTACGCAGAAGTAAAACAGCAACATACAAGATCTACACAAAAGGGTAAATTCGTTAGGAGAAGGTTAGGGATGATTGAAATGAACGTGGAGATTTTCAAGAGGATCCGACTCAAATAATCGATGCATGGAAAAGCTATTTCGACAATCTTCTTAACATACACAACGGAGATGAAATAAAGGAATTTAAAATCTATACCGCAGAACCATGTATCCCCAAACCTATTGAGATCGAAGTCAGTTAAGCTCTTTTTTTTCTCTCTCTATTGAAGATCTCTATTTCTTGTGCAATCCAGTAACTGGAGATCTGCTCATTTAGAGCTTTAATATGTTCTTTTTTAGCCTGCACTGCACTGTACGATCAGTTTGCCAAGAATAACACGCATCACATTCACACTTTATTTTACACATTTGTGGCATCCTTAAATCAATTGTATCCTTCGGTAAAATATGCGAACCTAATATGTTGAATTAGCTTAAACTTGATTCTCATTAGCCCTCGCATAGCAAATACATAAATAACAAAAAGCCAATTATGTTTAACATTCTGCCTTTATATGTAAGATTGAATTTCTCTTACACTTTTGGTGTTGTCATCCAGCATCTGTTCAATCAGTCCAACAAGTTCACAAAATGATGGGCGATCCTCGGGTTTCGTTTCCCAACACTGCAACATCATCTTGTATCTAAATGAACATACCAGAAATTAAATTAACATTTTAAAGTTTAGTTTAGTACACTATCTTTTTTTATATAAACGAAAGAACTCATTAAGACACATTAATTCACAGGACACATTTTCTTTGTAAAAGCAATAATATCATCTATAGTAATAAATTAATTATTAGAAAATCACAATGTCCTCCTCCCTTCTCCACAATTAATAATGATTTCTGCTATACCTCGATTAAAACCGCTGTCAAATGATCAACATTTAGCGAATTGTGGGGACATTATTTTTTTTTAAAAAAAAAAAAGACAAAAATTGATTTAGCATTGTGACAGAGAAATCAATTTTCCCGTTATATTGTGTCCTCGTTAGATGAGAGGTTTCGCTGATCACCTTGTTATCTTAAGAACATATAGCATGACTCAATGATCTGTGTGTTTACCTTTTCACTTTGTTGTCCTCCTCCCCCTCCTACTTATAAAACACTTTAACAGGAGCAGGGAAACGTCGATACATAGTTGATTAGTCTATCATATGAGGAGAGACTAATCCAGTTGAACGGAGGAAACGAACCACCTGTTTTTCATTAGAAACAAACATCTATATTTATGTTTGTGTATGTGTATGTTTAGCGATAACTTGCGAACGCTTGAGCGGAAATATTTCAAATTAATCGTAGGTTTTGGTAGTTAGTTAGCATTGCAATAATTCTAGCATTTTATTTCTAATAATGAGTTTAGGAGATCCCCTATTCACAGAACTACTCTCTATTATTACTTACATAATGATGACGAATTCCCCACCAACACCCATTAGATAGTAAAATAAGGTAGAAAAAGGTGTACTTATATTTCAGAATTCAAAGATAGGTTTACAGAAACGTCACAAATGCAATAAAGATGCAGCAACATTTCGCTGAAGGCGTGTTCACATAATGAGGAAACAGAAAGAAAAGACTAGTGCTAGGGAGCGACCATGTTCCCAACCGAAGCCAGGTAAAAGAGTGGTCAGTTATGGAGGCGGAAAAATAACTAAAGGATCTGGAGAAAACACCAAAATGACGAAGAAAGTGTAGGGGTAACTAGGAGTCCCTGAGAGAATTCCTAAAGGAGTGAAACAGTAAAAAATCAAAGATCAGCGGGAAGGGAAAAATAATAATAATGATAATGAAAAGAAATAAAATGGAGAATAAAGAAAAATAAAAGTGTTGAAATTCAAAATAAGAAAGAGGGAAAGAAGTAGGGAACGGATAAGAAGGAAGCATCGAAGAAGACGAAGCAGAACAACAGCTACTGAGCTGCAGAGAATTACATGCAGTTAAGCCCGGGTTCATGTTCGGTGGAGAGAATAGAGATGTATGTCTGCTACCATCTCTTCCTAACTGTGTAAGGTTTATCAGGTTTGAGAATTTGGAAGCAGACCTACATCTCTATTCCCTCCGCCAAACATGAACCCAGGCTTAACTGCATGTAATTCCCTGCAGTCCAGTTCTTCTTCTTCTTCCTCCTCTTCGGAGGTTCCTCCTTGCCTCCTGTATTTCCTTCCTTCTTTATTTTCATGACTTTTATTCTTCTTTATTCTCGGTCTTATTTTGCTCCATTATTATTATTATTATTATTTTCATCCCCTCCCTGCTGATTCTATGATTCTTTACTTTCAAATTCCTTCAAGAAACCTCTCATCGACTCCTAGTTTTATCCTTACCATCTATTATTATTATTATTAGACTTTTATTTTACATGGCAAAAATTAAGGCTGATAGCCTTGTCTTCCACTTAACCATGATACATAATTTACATATCAGAAGGAAAATACACATAAATACAAAATCCTAAGTTGATAAAACATATATATAGACACAATACACACACAGCCTACAACTACGACAAGAATACAATAATATTAGTAATACATGAACCCTTCCATATTATAATGAATCTATCTTTGTTCTAACTTTCCCTCCCTTCCCACTTTATCGATACAGACAATTTAGAACCCTCTCCACCCCAACCCCCAAATACACCCACACCCATAAACACATACACACAATGACAAGTTAATAAAAAACGAGTTAATACAAGGATAAAGACAAAAATTATTAAATGTACCGCATTTGAAACGAAGGTACAAACTGAAGCACGAGTATGGAGAAAATAATAATAATAATTGAAATTTAACATTCTTTTACACTGCTATGAGTAAGTGACTATGAAGCTTATTTCGAAAACTGCTTAGGGAGCTAGCTGTGCAAACTACCGAAGGAAGATTATTCCACTGCTTGATTCCGAATACCACAACAGATTTAGAATAGGTTTGAGATCTGTGCTTTGGTATTCGCAGGGTGGCATTGATTTTCGAGCGGTTGTTCATATTGTGAGTGACGTGCGCAGATTCCAGCATAGAAGCCAGGTATGTAGGAGATCCTAGAGTTACAACCTTGTATAACTGCAGTAGAAGATGAAACGTTCTTCTCTCTTTCAGTTTCAGCCATGCCAGTGCAGAGTATCTATGTTGTTGAACTTTCTTCAGGCTCTTGCTTTCTATGATTTCCAACAAGATTTTGGTTGTATCTTCGTGCATTCTATTTTCGTCTTCCTTCATTTCACTTATCTTCACCAAAAGTTTAGTTTCTTCAAAGATTTTGATCTCTTTTCTTTTTAATGCCTGCTATTTCCTTAAATGTCTCTCTTATTATTTTAATCAGTATGTTATTTTGCTATGGATATCTTATCTTCTAGCTCTTCCAAGGCGCTGAATCTGTTACTTAGTTCTATCCCGAATTTCTGTCTGTTTTTCGCTAGGTTTCCTAAATCTAAAACTGGAGGTTTTACTCGTCTCAGGTCTTGTGTTTAGTTCAACTTATATTTAAAAATTCTATGATCACTTGAGATTTTGAAACTGTTAATAATGGAGATGTCTTGAAGGATTTCCCTATAGTTCCTAGCTTCATTTCGGTCTTTTCATGCCCACTTTCTCTGCGGCTCCTTCTTCAAATATATATTAGAAATGAACAGTGTATTGTCTTCTGAAAATTCCACTAACCTCTCTCTTTTGTTCTTTTTGCGAAATCCAAAGTTTCCCACTTTCCGCTTAGTTAGTACTTTTACATTGAAATCTCCAATTAATATTTTTTAGTGGATTTACTATTATCTTCTGTATCTCCTCGTATGGATCTTTGACTTTCTCCTCCGGATGTGATCAGTGTCGGGCTGGAACCCCCGGGTCCCCGGCTGGAGAAGCAGTTTAGGGGCCCCACGGTAGGAGTCGTATACAGTTTAGGGGCCCCGCGCAAGGTAGACTGGAGGGGAGGGGAAAATAGACGTACAAACTATAAGAAACTTGCACGTGTTGCTTAGTTGATTGTTGATGTGACAATGGGCTAGTTGCTACATTTCATAAAACACAGAAAAAATGAAGAAAAAAGGCAAAGAAAAGAAAAACAAGAAGAAAAGTAATACATTATATTCTCGGTGTTAGTATGCGTACAGAAATATGCTCATCAATTTATTTTCGAACATAATGCACCTGCATATGAAATATTCACTTTACGTTAAAAATCCTTAAATATGTATTTACATATGCAATATGTCTAATTATCCTAGCTCTACTGATAACAAATTCAATTACTGTAATGTAGAAAAGGGCTCTTTTCTCTTTGCTCTATTGTAAATTTAGGCTATAATGATCATCATAATTGAAGGAAAAATGACGGATGTGCCATGTTTTCTAAATTATATTTCTGTTGTACATCGTAGTAACCTTCGGGAAGGAGCTCGTAAGGTATTGGGGCCTTCTAGACGTAGTAAGATCTACAGTTATCTTTCTGATGTCTGTGGGAATACTCAGTGACGTGCATCTGATGTAGACCCGAATTTCGTGGTTTTCTTTTTATGTTGTAGATATTTACATAAGGATTAAAAATTTATGTAGAAAAAACGAAGTTGAGGGTGGGGCCCCGGCCGGGATTCCGGCCCTCCGGCCCTAGTCAGTCCGAGACAGGATGTGATGTTGTTTGAGTATATACTTGTATAATTTCTATGCCATATCTTTTACTTGCCTTTATTACTACTCGTGCTATTTAATTCGAAATTCCTTCGATATCCTTGATCTGTGTCTTGGGACAATTCTAAAATTTCCCACTAAACCCTTGCAAGTTCTTTCTCCAAAAACTCTGATTTGTTCTTTTCTGTAAGTTATTAACAGTTCTGAGTCACGATGCATAGTTCCGTTCTAGTTGCAGTGTCGTTTTGCTGGCATTCTACCGACCAAATCCGGTTATTTTGACCCCTCTGGCTTCCTGCAAGATTCTGCTAGACCTTCCCCCCAATTCTCGAAGGCTTCTCCAACTCTTTCATTTTATACAGTCAAAAATGGATAGAAACCGTGCAAAACTCGACTTACACCTTCCCAATTTTGACTTTACACCTCCAAAACTGAAAATTCTGGCGGAATACCTGTGCAAGATTATAGCTGGCACTGTCACCTGCATTTCGTCGTAGGGCAATTAGGTCTCAGAGGCTGTTTCTTTAGTTGTACCAATATGTGATAAAAAAAATGTACAGACATTTGACTCACTGCACTGTCTGCAAATGATGATTGGTAAGCATCCCATTCATGTTCGTTCGCCAAGTGGTTGCTTGGGAACTAGCAAGCCGTACGACAACAACGAATAGATAGTGTGTTAGGCGTCTACTCCGGTCAGTTCTCTTAAGCCTTAGCAAGAGGAATTAAGGGGTCTCCTCCCAGTTAGCGGTAGAATGCTTTTGGGGCGAAAGTCCTGGGTGCCAGTCCTGTCCCGATTTCAATCGAAATATATATCAAATTAGACTACTAAGGTTGGCTAAGTGTACGACCACTTCTTACTGCTACAACTATACACCTGTCCCTTCCGACAGAACACCAATGATCATAATGTTTCATTATTTCATATAAAATATTATTAAATACTGGGAAGAAAGATGTAGTGTATTGTGGTATTGAATAAAATATTTTCTGAACAAACAACACTATACTTGTTCTTATCAAATTGTTGGTATTCTTTTAAACAAAATAATATACGAATTGGAGACTTTAGTTAATGAAGAGAAACTATCTGCATTTAAAATTAATTAGAGTATTCTGAACATTAGCAAACATTATCGGTATCAATGTATTCTTTCCATTTCACGCTTTCAACTTACAAGCTATCAGTAGCAAATTGTGGCTTGTCCATCCTGTACCCTTTATATATCTTCTGTAAGAACAACTCATTCAGCTCTAAACCTACAAAAATGGAAAAGAAAGGAAGGAGTGATAAAACGATATAGTTCTACTAGATACTAAATTTAATATCTTAACATTAATTTACAACTTGAAAATCTGTAATTAGCTAATCACTCAGATTTGTAGGAAATGACCGATGTAATAGATTGTTTTTAAATTATAAAATTCAACAAGAAGGCAACACTAAGCTGGTAGCAAAAAGAACCTGCTCTAAAGCTAAGAACCAGAAAATTCAATGTAATAAAGGGACTCGTAAGATTA
>JAGDQP010074545.1:0-10259 GCA_022664845.1 Lepisma saccharinum | reverse complement strand
TACGCATTTGGCTACATTAGAGTTACCACATTCTAAAATCTAACAACGTTCCCCTCACCAACGCATTATATAAATAACACATAAAACAACAGGTTAGCCGTTCAAGTACTTTAATCCTCATTGACTGAATAGAGTACGACGCTGACTGGAAGATCTTTGCATTGCGTATAATCAAAAATATACGATTTTGTTCTGTGGATGTATCGGTTCTGATGGTCCTTTTTTAATTGATCAGAACGTAATTGTCTTTGCATACGAAAAATGCTGACAAATGAGAGGTTCCGAAAAATATATACGGGCAGTTATTCTGAATATCTAAAAGCGGACATGGCAGCATAAATGCTGACATATGGTAACCCTAGCTACATTGTCACTTCTACTCGATTTTTATTATTAGACGCTTTATACTAACTTTCTCTGTAATCATCTCTGGTACAAATCTTGTAATTGATTTTTAACTCACTTCCCATCATCGGATGTCTTTCAAATTTTGTAAACTTGCTTGCTTCCGATGACAATACAATATTCAATTATTAGATATCCGACAGAATAATCCAGTGAATTGTAATTAATTAATTAATTAATTGGACATTATCCTTAAGTGCACACAACACCGCATCTATTGTGTGAAGTTTGGGTTGCCCATTTGGCAGGGAGTTTAATATTCATCTATTATACATAAAAAAATAATTTAAAATTATTTTTAAAAAACACGCTCTTTTAAGATGGACTAAAAAGTAAAAAAATAATAAATTAAATTAATCTTATGAATCGGAAAATAAAAGCATGGGTGCTCTTGCTTACCTTATCATAAAATCGTATCTAAAAGCACATACGCTTTTATTTTCCGATTCATAAGATCAATTCATTATTTTTTACTTTTTAGTGCATCTTAAAAAAGCGTGTTTTTTTTAAAAAGAAAACTTTTCCAATGAATTTTTTAACTCAATTTCATATTTTTTCCGACTTTCTGTTTCATATTTTTTTCCGACTTGCCTTATATTAGTTCAGATTACTTAGCCTGAGATTAGTTTAGCTTAGGTTAGTTTATATTCGGTTAGGTAAGGTGTATTGAAGAATGTAATTAGAAGTATGGTTGAAGAGAAAGGACAGGAAGAAGACTGGAAACTATTGACAGCGTTAGAGGAAAATGTATTAATTTATTTGTCCCCTATAACAAGTGGTGGATTTAGAATTTTGGCCCTCTCCCCCGTACCCCAGTATCATACAAACTTGTTCATTTCGTTGATAAATCTTTGTTGGTTCAAAGTACGTTAAATTTTCAACCATATTTCAGCAAAGAATTGATTTGGTTGATAAAATGTCAGTTTGACATGGATTCAACTGTTATGGAATAGATTTCGTTCCATGGAATTCTTAATTGTAATTTGTAATTAAAAGCTAATTAAATGCCATTAACTATTATTGTGCGTCCTCTTTAGCATGTTGAAAACACGTTGAATTTTAATCTATATTCCAACGAAAATTTTATTTCGTTGATAGGACCTTATAAAGTGACGTGTTTTTAACTATTATATTGTACTGTGCCCTAGATTACGCTTCATATTTGTCTTTCCAAGTTAATTGCATAACAATTGTGCTTAGCAAGAATATAATAACATTAACTACGTTTCTCATGTTTTCATTTGCATGTTGAAAACGGAATTTTAAACTATATTTCAACACACATTTAATTTCGTTACTAGGGCGTTAATGTGAAGTGTTTTTAACTATGACATAGATTTCGCTTTACATGTGTTGTTCTAAGGCGACATATTACACTTATTGAAAAATACAAATTTAATAGTGCAGCGATGGGCAAAATGTTAAAGAAGGAAATATACACATAACAAAGAAGGAAAGAAATTATTCTTTATTCTTATTCTTAATTGATGGTGAAACGACACGTTTGGATTTGTGGCGACTAAGTTCAAGGCTGCCTTTCACTACAGATACCGTAATAGAGCAGTGACTCTAAAGGCGACTGAGTGGCTGAGGGGTCGTGCTAGCAACGTCGTGTCGAGCTAGCAACGATGACTGCAGAAAATTCCAGCTTCGAATTCCACAGCAGACGGTTGAATAATTTACTGTTGGAAAATTAATGTTGTATGTCACGATGAAAGCAACGGACAAAATGCAGCTGAATGCGTATAACAATAGACAGCAATACCCATGCTCCGTTTTGGCCAACTGAACCAGTTTCTTCATCGTCGTCTTCTTGATTTCAACTTGTTTCTTCTCAACTATTATTCAATGTCGAATAAAATGTTGTATAGGTGGACATTTCGGTACATCTAATACGTTAAATTTACGTTTCTGTACTTACGTTTAATCCACGTATTTTCAACGTATTTATGCTACTGGCGTAGGCACCTAAAATTTGTCGTTCCCTTTTCCCTAATAAGTATGTTCCATTTCCGTTTTGTTGCCCTACTCTTTCACTTTTATTATAATCAACATTTTTCACAAACTATGATTAAGATAAAGAGAAAGTGGGTTCAAATTTGGGTTCAGTGACCTTGATTAACCTTGCCGCTTTGAACGTGGGTTGCTACACTCTCCCTTATGATATTTTTGCACTATAATATGCACTTAGACCCAGTTGCGCAGAACATTTTAATCCCGAGTTAACTTAATCCATGATTTAGTCTACGAGTCATAGAAAATAATATATAGATAGTGGATTCCTAAGTTCTTCATATCTTCCGTTCTCTTTCTTGCCACCTGGTGTTAGTCCAGCCGAACTAGGAAAGAAGAAGCTAATAATCCATTAGGAAAAATCTGTTTTTAATCTACTACGGACCGATAAGGTAAAGTATCAGATGTTCTCCTTGCACTTCGTGCTTTTCTGTTTTTAAATCGAATACAGAAATAAGCTTTGCATACTAGCAATATAGTTTGGCTGGATTGACACCAGGTGGCATGAAAGAGAAGGAGAATATTATGAGTTCGCTGCCTATAAGTATTTCATCTATGACACGTAGATTATCTCTAGGATTAACGCTAGGATTAAAATTCGTGTCTAAGGCATCCTAACGCCTAAATGAAAGCAGATAGAGAGAAATTGACTACAGATATATAGGTTCAACGATTTTCATTTATATTATCGCTTACGATCTGGTGACGCTATAACCTTTCCCCCTTTTAAGGTATTTTTAAAACATACGCCGGCTAGCGTTTAAACTATAGCAGGTAAGGAGAAATTTTCTTCAGATTTCAGTTGATGGGCACATGAATTCGGATCCGCTTTACCGGAATTCTAACGGATCCATTTCCGGATAATATTGAAAACACGTATCCGGGTCTTAGAACTGAGGAATTGAATTCGGACCTGGCAACCGAAAATTCGGCTCTGGATCTTGAAACCTGGTACAGTCAACGACAAAAGTTATTTTCCTTTGGTAAAATTTCTGTTGTCGAATAACTTTGCAATGGAAGAACCGATTTATGTTCTGTTGTCTGTAACGTACAAAAAAAAAGTTCTCTTTCTCCATTGTACTCGTTGGCAATTAACAGTAATTTACTATTCTCATAAATGGAGATCACAAACAAGAGTTGCCATCATTATTAGTGCTGGGTGGAAAGTAGCAGCTCCACCAACGTAAGTTAAGTCCTCTCAAATTGTCCAGATCTTCTGCTTTCCTTTATGCCTTAGTACACTATTGAAAAGTACAAGGAAAGAAGCGAGATTGTACTCGTAACAAGTACTACACATACACAATGATAGCTAACCGCTCAGAAAGTTTAAATCGAAAAGCTCAAAAAATCATCAAGTTATAGCGGTTTTTAAAATATGAAGTACATGGGAGTAAATGGTAGAGTTGGGCTTTTAAACGCATTTTAGGAGAAATTTTCTTCCATGGTTATCTTCCTCCCTTCCTTTTACTCTTCAGTTTATCTTTCTTGATTCCAAGAAGTTGGATTGTTCTTATTTTTCTCCCTCAACCATACCTTCAATTGCGTCCTTTAGTTTATAATTTCTGTGCTGCCAATGTCCTAATCGGTTTCTTTTACTCTTCCCTACTGCCTCGAGGTATTGTTCGCCTCTCTCTCTCTCTCCCGTTTACTCTCTTCAGTATTTCCTCATTACGCAACTTCCATGTCCAGCTGCTATTTTCCATTTTTTTTTCATGTCTGCATTTCGAAAGCTTTACTGTTTCGTAGAACCCTTCCTTAAGCACACAGTGGCCGTGGCTGAACTGGTAGCGCGTTCGCTTGATAATTGGAAGGTCCTGAGAACGATCCCATCCGCAATCATCCTCACTGGTTTCCACTACAGTTTAGCCTCAGTGACACCATCCAAATGTCGGGATGGTACCCTCATGACCAATTTCCTTCCAACAACCTCTTCTCTACTATCCAGGCCTGAGACACAAAGTTACCTAAATTCAACTTCCATAAACAGGCTCTGTAACACGCAGGACTATGACTTGCGGGCGTAACTCAGCTTATTAACCTAGGAAAATTTAGGAATGTAACTGCTGTTTCATGGGGTGTTAGGCGACTGTTTGATTAAACGATATTAAGGAGATTGCAATAAATTTTGAGCAATGTAGCCTCTCAGTTTCATTGAGATAATGTGCCAATTAAGTTTCCATGCTACAGAGATGTTAACTTGCTCAAATTGATATTGAAATCTACGTTTTAAACAATGTAAACTTTGGTTATACCAGAATTTTTCCTGTCACACCATGCAAATGCCGGGATGGTACCTTCAAAATTTAGACCCTGGCCGACACCTTCCAGCATCCTTTCCCGTATCCTATCCTGGCCTGAGCGATAGGTTTCTAAGGGCCATAAATAAGTTTGAGTTTAAAAAGTTCATATTTACGAACTAATAAAAATATACCAGGTATAACAGAGAATTACGTACGGACAAACAAATTGACAGATAACAATGACTGTCCCGAATTTCCCAAACATAATATTTTATATCAGTGCATCAATCAAATTAAAGCAACCTTTAGACCTGCCTTTAAAATATAAATTATATAGAAACAAAAGTACTTATGCTTACTTAGGAAAGCTTCACAGAACAATTAATTTCTAACTAGTAATAATAAAAGACGCCTCAACTTATTAATTTCAGAAACTCTCATTTAAATCTGAAGACATAAACTCTTGGATCCACCTATCGTCGTTTTCATAAGTATAAGCTGTACACAACTTATAGAACAAACTGAGTAAAATGCATAGGTAAGTTGGCAGTTAAGCTTTATATAATACATACGTATGTAATCTGAATAGTGGATAATAGATAGCGTAAAAATAGATAATTTAACAATCTTTAACGAAGAAAATAATTGAAAATGTAAATTATTCATAGATAGCATACTAAAAATCATTATTCTTTCTCCATTACTAATATTTCTTCAAAACCAGCTCATTACCTACGCTAAAATAAATGCTTCTACTTTGCTTAGACAAGATGTGTTTTCTAAGCATTTTTTTTTAATGAAAAAAAGCGAACCTTTCAGAGGTTTAAGAATAATGAGAAATAGCGGATAGCGGAGGACGTTTTCTAAAATAGCAGCTGTTGCTCACTTACGTTAGACACTGTTGTGATGGGAGTCTTTCTGAAAAGCAGAAGGATTAAATGTACTCTTGCCTTTCGGAGAGGTGGAATCTATATTACCTTACACGACTCTCATTCACTTTGAGTTAAAGAAAGCCAAACGAAACCCCTCCACTGGATTAAGTTGCATGAGGACGCTTTTCCATACAGTGTTGCCAACTAGACTAGATTAAAAATTCATTCATTTCAAATAAAAACTCTCTGTTTCTAAAAGATAAAAATATAATTCCCTGCTCTTGATATAGATTCATTTGTTTAAGTTTTTAGATTTACATTCGAGTTTCATTTCTATTATTCACACACAGTGAGAGAAAACTCTTTTTATTAGCTTTTTCTGTACATTACTTGACTACATGTCGTACTTTCCTCGTTTACAGCAAGCTTCATCATATACTTTCTTCCTCACAGACTCGTGCTTTTCAATATGGCCAAATACGTTTGTCGTTCTTCCGAATTTTACAACTTAGATATCTATAAAGTCCAAAGAAACTTTGAAAATATAGTCCCTCCAAACTTATCTGCAACTTTTCCTATTTTCTCCTTCAGTTTTGAAACTTCACAAGAAGAAAACTTTTCCTTTTTTTAAGGTGCTTAATAAATTTTGAGAGCTCATCAGAATTCGCTACAAACAATGGGTTCTCGTTCTTCGTTCCAAGCTAACAATCTTTAATTGATTGAAGGAATGTCTAAGGGATTAAAATTTATTACTAATTTAGAAATTAGTGACAGAACGGTGCCAAGTATTCAATACATGCCCAAAGAACGAAAAATTGTTTCTATCGGATAGAGAGGGACAATAATTTGCCGTAACATGGTTCTTGAAAGAGAAACGCTTCTGACCTCATGTATATCAAAACAGTTATTTATAGGCTTGTAGTTTCAAAATAGGCATCAATCATACAAATAGGCACATTTTAGGCACTATAAGAATCTCACATATTCTTCGTGATATCATAAAATGGGTTTAGGAACAAACACCTACGTTTTCAAGTACAGGGAAAATTAGACAAAATGGTCATTGTACGAGGTCTAGTGATAATATGAAGGGCATGGGGGGGCGGAACAATGCTAACCAACATTGCTCATGGATTGAGAAATCACGTTAGGAAAATTCATTCTGTCTTGTCGGCATATGCAGCTTCCCATAAACAAATTGTCAATATGCTGCCATCTGTTGTCTTTCACTTGAACTCTTTCCACAGTTCAATACACATGAGTGTTACCATTGTATTTCTGTACTCAACTTTTTTTTATGACCGTTTCCATTATTTTCCCCCATGCCCTTCATATACAATCTACCTTAATATAATTGATCACTCACCTGAAATTTTGTGCTGAGGCCCTTGCTCTTCTAAAACTTGGTGGCGCCACCTCTTGCTGCTACGACACAAGCTACAATTTGTGGCATGTTCTCAATTTTGTTATGGAAGATGTCTTCTTAAATGTTTCCCCTTTCTTTTGGCAAAATCTCAAATAAGTGGGCAATAAAGGTTAGCCGCATCCCCAGAGACTTCACCTGCCGCGCCGGTCCAAGTTTCCAACTCATTCCAAAGGTGTTCTGTTAGATTGAGATCGGGGCTTTGAGCAGGTTAGTCCAGGCATTGAGTTGTACTCTTCATACAACCGTACGGTAGCGGCAGCTACATGGCTCCTGACATTGTCATCTTTGAAGTACTACAAGGGTCCTTTCCAAAAAGAAAAAAACCTCTGCAATGTTTGAAGAATTTCATTGACTAGAAGTTTACAATATGACTTTGCCTTCGTGCTGTTACAAACAACTAGCAGTGTACCCACACCATACCCCAGTAGCACATGAACGTTGGCCGCTGATGGGACCTATATCGCTCCACATCGCTAATGCAGGTAGGAGAACAGCCCCGCTTAAGCCAACGTCGAACGATATTGGATCGACATCGGTTATCGGTATCACTAATATTTTCTAAAACTATAGTAAGTCTAACCGAGCCGCCGTAGCACAGTGGTAGAGCGTTGGCCTGGGATTTGGGAGGTCGTGGGTTCGATCCTAGTGGCCGACCAACCTAACTGAAGTTTTTCCAGGGTTTTTCCTTAGTCACTTCAGGCGAATGCCGGGATGGCACCTTCAACACACGCTCTGGCAGAGACCTTTTCGAATCCTTTCTTCTCCCCTATCCCGCCCTGAGCATTAGATGCCTAAAGACCACAAATAAAATTCAATATAATAAGTCTATTACTCGCAATTTCGAATGTCCATTTTTTCGATTATCAAATAAGTCGAATTCGAATAATGAAATTATTCGGATAATCATTCGATTTATATCAAGATAAATATATTCATTCGAATAATTTTGACAAATCTGCTTCAAATTTTGATATACCAACAAGAAATTGTCTCAATATGTGTTTTGAATTCTACAGACGAATACAGAGAGTTATAAAATATTACTGTCAGAAAAGAAAATGCTATCAACTTAAAGCGATCCTTCAAAGACCTGGCAAACAATTACTAGATCTTCAGGTTCTTCATGTTGGAAATGGTTTAGTTGTTCACTCGAATGTCAATAAATTGATGTGCGAATAGTAAACACATTAACGTAAAGAGAGAATGTTCGAGCGGTCTGCGGCGGTAGGCTATCGACTCAACGGTCCCGGGTTCGAGTCCCGGCAGGGGCATGGGTGTGGATTTTAACATTTAACAGCTAAAGGCAAATCGTGACGGGCCGAAGTCCAAAATTGCTAAACTGGCCCATATAAAAATAAAGTTTACCAAAGTAAAGAGAGAATGTAATGGCAAAACGCATATTGCTGTGAATATCATAAATCAAGCCAAGACAATAGTGAAAATGAGTGTACTATGCCGTTTTATAGAAGTGTGTAGAAAGTACAAAATGGTAGATGTTCTGCCTGAAGGTAGATCTATGACTCGTAGCTTCTTGGGCAAGATGAACCGATAATGGTTTTCCATTTTTTTCATCAAATGAATATGGCATCATAGCGATGTGAACTACAGAAAAAAGTGGGCTCCGAACCACTTGTGTCCCCGTCCGGTATCAAACTCCGGAAGCCTCGATTACGAGACAGTAACCGTTACCACCCATCCATAAGATACCATTCAATAAAGGTTACAGCGTCACCAGATTTGAAATAGTCGGGTAAATCGACGTAACTGATTTCAAATCCAAACTGACATATTCTCTAGCTGTGTACTTTATAAACGGAAGGACAGACTGACAGACCAGAATTGAAAGAATCCTTTAAAATTGAGAGAAGGCCACTAAAGCCACCTAATAGAAACAGAGAAACAGAATCAAAGACTTTAAGGACACCTTCTAAACTGCGTTTATCATTGCATAAAAATTCTATACCCGCTGATGAAAGTGACTTCAATGTTTCCCAACAAAGCGTATTGACTACGACCCAAAATACATTGAAACAATACAAAAGAAACAAAAATCTAAAAAAAAAAAAAAAAAGATTGCCGAAATATAAAATTGCGGAAAATTCCCATATTTCCCTCGACGAAACCATTTTGTGTTAAAACAAAATCCCTCTTCTTACGCTATAAATAAGTCATGTTGGCATCACTGTCCCCATAAGAATTCAGGAACGTCGTTTACTTCTTAAATAAAGTTTTCGTAGGAAAATGTCAAGACATTTTCTTTCTCTCTCTCTCACTCTCTCTCTGTCTGTCTGTCTTCTTGTGTTCTTGATGCTGTGGAGAAAGGAAGAAGAGGATTTTAGAAAAATGAAGGGAAGATCAAGACGAAGCTGACTTAAAGCATTGGGTTGAGGGAGCAACAAAAGGTTCGAGGCACCAAAAAAAAAAAGAAGAAGGAAGATATTCGTCAAGCCAAAGATTCAAATGGATTAAAGAGGCCCTGATATTTAAAACTTCCTTCACAAGGGATTATAGATAAAGAGTTTATGAATATATCTTCAAAGTTGGATGAAGTTTCAACCAGGCATATTGAAACGATATTTTGAGAACATCTATTTTAGAAAGGAAAGGAGTTTAATATTTCTTTTTTGTTTAATATCTCTCAAGAATATCTACATTTCAATATATATATACATTTTTCTACATATATTCTCTGAAATTGTGTGGGTTTTATGCATAAGAATTATGTACAAGAAAAGTAGGAAATTTATAGCGTCTTTGTAATTTTTTCTGGAGTTTATCTCCCATGATGACTTTATATGTTGTTACTTTCTAGATAGAAGATCGTAAGTTTCATTTACTAAGTGTTACAGAAGAGATTTTTCGCAATTTGGAAATTCTTAATAACTTTATTTCAGTGTTACTGATCTTTTGCATAGTTGTACTTAAAGGACAGATATTCCGTTTCACATATGTTTCATTTGTCACCTATGTGTTCATTTATAGAAAACTGCAAAAAGTACACTTACATCCTTTTAACTTAACGCTTCATGTGTTGTCGGTAGCTCAATTAAGGCCAAGGGCTATCACTGAAAAGAGTTGGAGTTGATCCCGGGTGACAAATTTTTAATCTGTTCGTACCAGGTGTGTAAATATGAAACCGGAATTTGTGCATAGACGGCGTTAGCTGTCACTGTGGTTACCGTAAAACTGCGTCCTTGGCGCCACTAGTTTGTTTTGATTGTTGATAACGATTTGCAACTCACAACCAGACAAGTTTCATGTCATAGTGTAGCGTTTAATAGCGTTGAACATGGCGCAATTTGT
>JAGDQP010074544.1:0-10260 GCA_022664845.1 Lepisma saccharinum | reverse complement strand
GTTCGAACATCGCTCACTCCTACGATTCCATGAAAAGTGGCAAAATGCATCTTTCAAGTGTACACGAACTGATTCCAATGGAAACTAGTATTAGAATCAGAAGGAAAATATCCTTCCGTAGGGGGGCAACAACACACAGTTTTCGTAATAATACACTATTTGCACTCGAAGGGCTTAACAAAACTTATTAAATCCTCTAATAAGGTAGAAACAAGTTAAGAAAGCGCGTGGAACTAGTAGGTTGAGGTTATATTATTTAACTTTATATTCAGAAGAGGATTTTTTGGAACCGAAATTTGCAGCCCACCCAAGCAAAATGAAAGCCTCAGCAAAGTAAACTAATATTTCAGAATTTAATTTACAAGTCCCTTTACGTGTCTTCTTTCCTCCATGTTATCTCGGATACGTTTAGAAAAAGTATTAACTGTTGTCAATATCCAGATGTCAAAGGTGACAAATCCCGTTTATTTTTTATATTTTTTTGCCGTGTCCATTTTTAGAATTTAACGTTGCCGTGTAAAGGATATTATGTAGATTTCAGATACGATATTTATCCGTTCATTATTAATCAGGTAACTGGAAGCAACATCTCCTTTTAACTAGTGAGCACTGTCCATATTAAGACATCATCTTCCTTGCAAATGATAACAGAGAAAAACTGATTTCAGGTACGGGTTCAGCTTCGTGAATATAACCGATTGTTGTTCTTAACCGGCTAACTGAAAGCAACATGTAATTCTTAACTGCTTAACTTTCTCCATATTAAGACATTATATTCCTCGGAAATCAGCTTGAGAGAAACTGATTTTAGGTTTGGGTTCTGCTTCGATGATTGCCGGTTATTAAACTTGCGATTTCGAAAATGGGAGATCCTTTCAAGTGCCTAGTTTCCTCCAGTTCGAATTTTATTTTCAGGTATTTAGGCAACCTTGTCTGTGGCCGAATGGAAGATGTTGTGATGAGGGAAGTGGTAAGGAAACAGGACAATCCGGAGAAAACCCTTGAACACGGTGTTTGTCCAGGAGAAAACGCGCCCGAGGTGAACGCTCTACCACTGAGCCACCACCAATCCTAGTTTTTTTTACTTGCAAATATATCGCAAAACTCATGCAGAATCAAATTCTGGTGCGCGTATTGATTGAAAAGCGACAGCATAAGGACTATCTTAATTTTGAATTACTCCTTTATGCACCGATGACTCAGGATATACATTTTTATTTACCTTGCTACGGGACCCGGCGGTGTCGAGTGTTGCCAACTGAAGCTGACTACTGTTGCCAACTCTAAACATTTTTTACATTTAAACATGACATACGATCCATTCTTCATGCCTGGGAGCGACAAGAAGAATTCGAATTATCCCTCAAACACCAAGCGTAACTTTTTTCGCTTTTTCCTTCTTCATGGAAAACAGAGTAAGATGTAATATACATTTTACTAACTTTGACTTTGATTGGTTACGATTACCTGGAGCAGTTTGTTAAAATATACATGCATCCAATCCGCAGCCGGGCGGAAATTTCTGTTCGCAACTTACAGGCAGCTGGTCAGATGATCTACGTATGTATTATACTAATTTTTGTATTAAAAGTGATAGATTTCTTTTCCAGCTATTCGGAGTACAGTATCAATACGTTAGTTAAAAATCTATCATAACCATTTTATTATTTATGTCTTGCGTGCTTTACGCATAATGAATGTTCTAAACCGTTTTATTTATGTTTCTTTATTATTTGAGCCGTGCCTACTTTTGCGTAATGAATGTCGTGACCAGGTTTTTCTTATCATTTCAGCACGTACGTACATAATTTCTGCGTAACCAATGTCGTACCCATTTGTTTATTGTTACCACTTTTTCATTTGACGTGAACTCTCTCTAGTATTAAACTTATACCACTTTTAAACAATCTCCTTGTACACATTTCACAGGCTTTGAGTTTTCACTTTTTTATAGATGATACTACGCAATACTTGATAGAAATTTCTTTTGTAATTCATTTTGACACTTCCATTGAACAAAATCTAGTCTTTCCCTCATGATGGAAACTGTAATGCACATAAAAAGCAAAAATTACTTGATCTTGTGTAGAGGAATATCACAAGAACAATCCCAAATGACTCTCTTTAAAGATAACTATTAGAAGAAAGCCTTTTAATATCATATTAACAGAGTTGTGAAATTATGCCTGATTTTACCAATCTTTTACTATTTCTCACGCGCATTAACGAAATAACAGAGTTATGATTTGCCTTTGCCGAACGTAAGTAATATTAGATGATTTATTAGAGTCGATTGTTTTAAATCAGTGTGTGTCTAAAGTAATTAGTTATAGAGAGAACTGATTTTAGATTCAAGATCACTAATCTGTGTATTCGTAAACAAGGGCAAAAAGTAGATGCTCTTATTTTCATCTTAAGAATATAAGTTCGTGTGTTAATAAAAACAGCTAGAGAAGAGGATCCATGCCAGAAGCTAAGCATAACAACGGCAATATATCCATCCAGATAATGTAAAATCGAATAAACAAATTTTAATAGGAAATTTTCAATCTTCATGGGGATGATGATATCGAATGTGCTTTTGCATGATTGATAGAAATACATGCTGTATAAGAAGCAGATATAGTGATAATTTAAAAGTATATTATTTATTTATGTAAAAGAAAACCTAGTTCCGATAATGATTAAAGTTTATGTTGTATTTAAGAGCTTCATACCAGACTCATCAGGTGCCTGGAATATTTTTTTCTGACGTATGAATATGTTATCTGTGATTCCTCGAACATACCAGATTTTATAAGTTTTTAACTCTGGCTGGCAAAATTCCTTACGTACTAATGGCGTAATTATTGAAACAAGGACAATAAGTGTAATGCCAACAAGTCAGCTACCAATTGTTATACTAAATATTGAACTTCCTGAAATCATGAAAGAATGCACTGTATAGCATTTTGTATATTTATTTTTATTGAACTGGAATAAATATGTAGATGAAATATTTTCACGTTTCTTTTAACCCTGAGTTATAACAGTATCCTAATTAAGAAAGCTTTCGAATTTTGGTTTAACGTGTAGTAAAATTAGTATGGTAAAACTTACTTCCTATTTTACATATTATTGGTGTACAAACACTAACCTACCTCCACACATTCTTTTTAATTTTCAACTTACTAATCAATAATCTGAAAGTGTGCGCGAAGATAGGGATTTTTGCTCTGAATCACCCTCACATTATCAAGGAAACTAAGAAGAAACTTCCATGTGTAGAACAGCTGTGTAACGGCATGTACATTACACTTTATTAAGTAATTTACGTTTTACGAGGAAAAATAATTAACATTTTACGCGAACTTTGTGATCAACTCTCCGGTATTATGCTCCAAATTATTTCCCTTACATTTTAACCACAGCAACGAAAACTTTGATGAGAAAATTTAATTCGACTTTTACCGACAAATGACCGAGGGGTTTCTTCAACCTCACCTCAACGAATTCCTGTTAACAAAACTTGGTCGTTGCCACTCCAGAAAAGGATCGCTACTCCTCCAGATATTTGGCATTTACAAAATTCATGTAATTCATTCATATGTCAACTGAGGTGAATGTTACACGAGAGCGAAAAAAAAAAATCTAGCGTTCGTGGGTACTAATAGGTGGAAGCGCTAATTAGTTTAACGCTCATAAATCAGATTGTTCCACTTATTAATATAAGGGTCAGTGCATTATGTAGGCCGAATGTTTCCATACACATTCATGTTTAAAAAAATCGCTTATCTTGAGATTCGAGGTAGCTGCAAAGTATCTTCGTTATGTTACTTACTCTCATTTTGCAAGTAATGCATTTTTCTTTTGTGAAATCTTTTAACGTTACGTATGTGGTTTTATACTCCAATGATGAACTTCCTAAACTTGTGATTTTTGTTGTTGCGTGAAAAGTTTTTAACTTTACGTACTATTGTAAATCACTGTTGCGTTTAGTTTTGTTATTTACTCTCTCGGTTTGCAAGTTACTGTTCTGTTGTTGGTTGAAATATTTTAATGTCACGAATTTGATTTCGTGAATCATTGTTAAATTTTGAGAACGTGTAATAAGAACAAGTGTGATCTTTGAAAGAGTATTTAACATAAGGCGTGTGGTTTTGTTAATTGCATTTTTGTTTTACAAGATAAAATTTTGTTGTTGCATAAATAATATTTACATACTTTCCTTTAATTTACAATGGTTTATCGTATCTTCAAATCTTGCAACGTTAATTTAACTCATTTCCCGACGTCATACAATGTTGAAATTTTGCACAGCGACGCAAGTCCGGTGACAATACAATATCCCATTGTTACTTTTATATATTTTTGTATATTTATTTTATTTTAGCATATTTTAATTTTCTAATATGAACTCCTTTATCCTAAAATAAATACTAACCAGCAACTATGTTGCGTTTGACTGGTTGCAGAACACTTTAGGATTTGAGTGACAAAACATTACCTTGAGAAAAAGTATCCGAACACCGAAATAACTCGAAATTAAAAAAAAAAACTTTTAAATACATACTTTTCTTAACGATGCATACTAAAATGTAAAAAATAATTTGGTTTATCCATGACTAAAAAGAAAAACATTAGGCGTGCTAATTGAAGTATGTATAAAGTGACTGTTTATGAGAGCGTCCACATGCTTTTCTTTTGAGTCATGCATAAACAAAATTATTTTTTACATTTTAATACGAATTGTTTAGGAAAAGTATGTTTTTATAATGTTTACTCTTGTTATTTTTTTTTACTTAATAGTGTTTTCGTTTCAAACCTTGTACTTTAATTTTCGAACCAGTAAGTGACATGAGCTTTGTTTTGAAAATATTTTCAGTTAGAATAAATTTGACAATAAGTTTCTGTTTTCGAAAATCATTAAACTATTTACTTTTTATAATAATTGTTTCGAAAGTTTGTTAAAAAATATAGCAATCTAAAATCAGTATTGCATTTTGAAAATATTAAGAACTGAAAAGTGAACTTTAAAGTTTTAATTTTGCAACTTAAGAAAACTTAAGTTAACTTTACCAATTTTGCACTTCGATTTTTTCATTTTTCAAACTCATACTTTGAACTAGTTAAGTTTCAAGTTTCCATTTATGTTGCAAATAAAACGGGGAAGTTGTTGGATTCGTGTTACCAGAAAATTGCATCGAAGTAACTGAGCTTTCAGATACGTTTGGTCCCTAAACGCAGATATAATATGAGTAGGGTTGCCACCTTTTGATGAATAAATTACGGAGACACTCGTCAAAAACTACGGGACAAATCTGAAATAATCTAAAATGAAAGCAACGAGTTAGGAACATGACTACCTGCACAACTTAACCTCCTTAATAATTAGAGGTGGGATAAACTGTTATTTATCAATTACTGTTATAACAGTAACAGCTATAGAAAAATAAGTTATAAATAGCAGGTGGAAACAACAATTTAAACATTTTTTTAAGTTGCTTTCTATGGGACGACAACTTTCAAGAAGCAGTATAAAAGTACCATTTTAGGTTAACTTACTAATATGTAGCAGTTATGATTGGTTAAATTATTATTAACGTCCTAAATAAGCGGTGGTATTTCTAACGACGAGCGGGATCTACAATTTTTGGTAAATTTTATTCCGAACCCCACTCCATTCAATCGACCCCGGTGGGAATTGAGCCCGTGACCACGCGTACAGAAAGCGAGCGTGCTAACTTCTCGGCCACCTGCAGCCAGTTATGTGTGAAGTATTAAATGTTGGACAAATATATAACAAATTATACCCTTATACACGCGCGTAAGGCGTATACGAGCAAGAGTCGTGCACTACTTTTAGAACTTAGTGGAGCAGTTCACATTATAACTGTTGGAAACTTATTTTATGAACTATCGGAAATTGAACTAACTAGTGGTCAGAGAACGTTATAACATCAAAACAATTTAAATAAGGGACGAATGAAGGGATGGGTCCGGATTTAGTTTCATGCAGAATTAGAGAACCTTTGTCGTTACTATATTTAGTTGTTATTATGCTTTAATATACATTTTGTACCCAGACCAGATTGAACTACAATCACCCTTTTCACCTCTCCCCTCATAATTTTACACCCACTGGCTAGTATTTACAGTGTACCCTGTTATTTTCCAGAGAAGATTAGAGAGATTGAAAAATAAGAGCGAGAGAAGATGCACTGAAATTTTTCTTCCCCGGAAATGTGATGTTTGGGTTTGCATCGCACATCATAAAAATAATCTAATCTGACTTTCTAACATACTTTCGTGAAATATGTACATTATTGAAAAATGGGTACAAAGAAATCATCTAATATGATTTTCTACCCAGTTTCCGAGAGTAGTGTAAAATCTTTAAAATGCAAAAAGAAGCAAAAGGAGGCAGGTATTAAGCACAATTCAAGAACAAGTTTTAAAGTTCTTTTTAAAGAAAATGAAGATAGAAAGTATGTAACGGGGCGCTGAACATGACACTCTGGCAATAAGGTCATGAGACATCCACCCCACCTCACGTCTCCAACCCCAAAATTTAGACGATCGGCTAATCTCGTAATTTCGGATTGACTGCCGCATACTCTTGTCGAGAAAGGACAAAAGTAACAAGTAACACCTGCAGACTTAGTTCGTAACGTTTCTTATCGGTGGTAGAAACAAGAGTATTGGCTTGGCAGCCAAGATAAACAATTTTGGCTGTTGTATCTACGGTAAATTGTTTTATATAATTGTTATATTTCAGAATTTGATATATTTTTTTAAATTTAATTTTTAAGGCCTTTACGCAATTTTAGCCCAACCCGTGTGGATGATGATGGGATGATTGGTGGAATGAAGGAAGTGGGAGGAAACGGGAGAACCTCGATAAAACCCACGCACACGGTGTTTGTCCAGCATAAAGTCCACATGGCACGAGCAGGATTTGAACCGAGCGCTAGAGGTGATCTCTTACCGTTGATCCACCGCGGCCCTTTATTTTCAGAAGCAACAGTTATAACATTTATAACAATTTAACCAAAAAGTAACTGTTAAAAAATCACAAATGTTATTTTTTCCGACCTCAATTAATAATTCTGACCCTTTACATGTGTTCTGCCTTGTTCAAATTGTATTTAATACTTTTCCAACAGTGATTCACTACGTGACAACTTTAAATGCCAAATCTGCTATAACGTAGCGAAAATAGGATACAACAGTGGATAGCAATGTACACCCTACTCCCAAAAGGATGACCGCGTTGATTATGGCAATTTTCAGCTGAAAATTCTCTAAGTCCAACTTCGGGTATCTTCGGAAACAGTAAACCAAAGATGTCAGGTTCGAGCCCTGCAAGGAAGGATGAACCCTCGCAATTGGGAAAAAATGTGCAGATGTTTTTTCTTCTTTTAAGTGCAATAAGACATGTTGAAATGTTAAGTGTAGAAAAAGTATTGTGACATTCGTTAAAATAAGATGCGATTTTTTTTTCACTCGTCGTTTAGCTGAAAGTTCAGGATCACTATGTTTTTCAAACGAACTACACTCAGAATCACTTTTTTTCAAGCGTGCCTCTACACATGGCTCATCATTCTCTTTTGGTAGAACAAAACCACTATCTTTGGAAGGACACTCGCTTGATGAAACAGTTGTAAGAGAGGGTGGTGCTGGTGGTGGTGAGATTCGTGGCAACACAGGAATATAACTTGTGGTATCGTGTGCAATCTCACCTTGTCCGGTAACGATGCCTTTCTCTATGTCTTCCTGAACTGCTGTAGTGGAAGGGGAAAGCACGTCAAATGACTTAACTTCTTTTTTTCTATTAATAGAAAAAGTAGTTGTACCACTAAGTAGTTGTGGGAAACTCTTCCGATGATAATGCAACTTTTCGCGTTTTATCTGTGTCAAACTGATCAGGTTTCTGAGGCACTTTAACCTGTGTACTCTGTTGGTTACCATACCGGCATTCAGCTGCAAGATGATTATCCTCGCCACATATATTACATGCTTTAGGCCAATCTGACGTCAATCTGAATCGGATGACCATATAATTCAACATAACTAGGCAATGGCTTGTAGAATTTTGTAAACACAATTAACTCGTCCGTAATAAATTGGGTATCTATAGCTATTAGGAAAGGACAAAGGAATAATGCGCTGTATAAGGTCAAACTGTTGAAAAAAAATATTGAACTTATTTCAGAAGGAATGATTGAAACAAGTGCCGTAACTTTACTGCCACATTCTACATCCACATTGAGTACGTATTCCATGTCATTTTCAACATACGTAAATTTGTCTTTATGTTGTAATAATGTTTGTTCGAGAATAGTTTTACTCATTAACTTGATGAAGATCTGTTTTTGTAACTCGAGTATTCAATTGAAATTACTTATTCCGGAGAAAATCTATATTGTTGGAATATACTTTCATGTAGGGCTATGGTATTGGGTCGAAATCCTAATGGATGCGCATCAATGACTAAAGTATTTTCCCGTTTAATTTCTTGCATTGCCCTAACAAAAAGTATCAAACCTATCTAACAGTAAGAAGAGGTAGAGTTGAAACAACTCTACAGGGCTAGGCCCTCTTCCAGTTCACTGCACCACAGGTGATAAGACAACCTTCTCGTCTCAAAGAACAACACGAACTGACTTTTACAATTAGAGAAATGTCAAGATTTGTCTTATGAACACACCATCAGATTGAGTCACACTAGGTGGACCATTTTATACATTAGTGATTTTAGATAAGGAAGATTAAATTGGATTTATTTCAGACTGTTGTTTTCGTAAAGCCTGTGGATGCTTTTTCTAGGTTTAACTCCAGAATGTATATTTTATACGTGTAAAGATAGTATAACAGTTAAATTTATTAAAACTACTTTTCTTATTTATGAAAATTCATTTAGGAAAACTATTATTATTTTTATTATATTCCTTGCGCCATTTTAAGATTCCTTGTGCGAATGTTAACCAAATAGTGCCCCACAAAGGGCTTGCTCTGCACTTAACCAATCGCATGCCAGTTGTTACTTGTTTCTTTGCTGCTCACAACTCCGAGCAATGTTGATCATGGACAGACGTTCAGCTGTAATTACCTTGTTGGAGTTAGAGGGCTATACTGCAGCTGGGAAACGAATGGGTTTTCCGGCCGCTACAGCCAGTCGATGGATTCGGCAATATCGTACTACAGCTCAGACTGGCAATTTACGATCTCCTGGTCGTCCTCATGTGTCTGCCCAGACAGAAGATGCAAGATTAGTAAACTAAGCCCGGTTAGACCCACTAAGAACATCTAGACAGCTAAGGGAAGCTTCCCACTTTCCTGGTAGTATGCATACAGCGCTCCGAAGGCTTCATTAGGTAGGATTACGTGGCCATGTTGCTGTCGTGAATGAAAAACTCAGACGAACAAAAAAAATACCGTCTCACATTTGCACATGCGAATGTGGATCGCAACTGGGAAAACGTAGCTTTCTCAGATGAATCCATATTCAAAACATCAAATGAGGGGCACCAGAGTAGTATAATGGGGAGATCCTCAGGATATTACGGAAGGGCAGTAGCGGCTATGGCCTCCCCCCTTAGGATTTTTATACACCATGTTTGAATTTGCGTCCTCTTCCATTTTTAGGAGTCTGTACAACATGCGGTAGAAGGAGGGTGTAGTAATACATGAAATTGATATGTTTATAGACTGAATACCTTAAATGTTTAGTAATAGCGATTTATTAACTGTGTTTAATTGCATCAATACGATAATATGATGATAAATAATTAAGGTTCAATATGGTACCACCTTTTTGTCCATACAGTGTATACTCTATGCATTAGTTAATAGTATCAAACATGAAATAGTCAATAATCAATTTCCTATCAAGTTTTCAGTCATTTGATGTACATATTGCCTTCAACATCTTATATTTTCATTGTTTTAATCATGCAATTACTTGTATTTAATTTTTATTTTATAATTCAGATAAATGTCAATTATTTTATGAGTACCCTATAGCGACCACTCATTAGAAATTAATATTGTTGTGTTATCCTGTCGTAAGATGAATTCGATAACAAATCAAGAAGACATACGCTAGATATGTTGAAATGATTGGACGGAGAGGGACTTAGCAAGACTCGAACTCTGGTTGTCTCCTGAAGTATCGCCTTGAAGTCAAAAACGCTAGCCAGTGTTTGGATCATGCTTCTCCGAATGATTCGTCTAAACACAAGCTAAATTTGTCAAAGCAACCGGAAGATGGAGTGAAAA
>JAGDQP010074543.1:0-10260 GCA_022664845.1 Lepisma saccharinum | reverse complement strand
TAGGGATGACAGCTGGACAAAGACTCTGACAGCTATCTTTCCCATCCCTCATCCCTGGCAGAGTACTCTCCAAGGAACGTCATTCCTATGACGATCCGACAACTTCAGAATTATTTACGGGGGACAGATTGAACGTACTGCTTTGGAATCCATGTTACTGTTGGTTAATTCCTTAGGACATTATCTCCATCTGATAGGAGTCAATGGAAAACCAACTATTGGTTCACCTTCCCGCCCGGTATGATACCTAGACAAAGGTCCTGGCCGCTATTTTCTCCATCCTTGGCCCGAGAGACGTCATCCTTCAGATTGGGGAGGACTTACGTCATAGTTACCTGTTGTGCCTACTAATATTCAGTTCAGTAAAAATAATTTAGAATTGCTAAAAATTGGCTTAGAGCATAGACTTAGAAGGTACTTAACGTATTAGAATTCCCACATTAAATGAGTTAACACTAATTCAAATTAAATTTCAATTTACAAGTGGCACAACAAATTAAACTTGACGACCAAGGTAGTCGTGCGGTCTGAGTGTCTCCAAAGTCGCGGGTTGGAATCCTGCCTAGGGCAAGGATGTTTGTGAATTTTAACAAGCATTGCATTCATTTAGTTGTGAGGGGCGAAGTCGAAAGGTACTAAAAATGGCTCATACAAAACAAAGTTTACCAATGTTTTAAATATTAGAATAGTCTTCCCCGAAAATGAAAAAAACAAAACAAAAAAAACGGTGTCAGTAGCAGTCCGATTATTTATCTTTCTTCCTACACGTGACCTTAGGATATTTAAAAAATGCACCTTGAAAGCATATGAAGAGGCAAAAAAAGTAAGGAGAAGTAATAAATCCTCCTTCCTTACTTCAAGAAAGTTTCATCGGATTTTTATTTCTTGTCTTAATGTGAATTTGAGTCATAATTTGAAATATACTAAACGACGTGTTATGGATACCTAAACCAGATTTATTATAAAAATCAAGAATATTAATTCTCAGAATACCACCAATTTAAACGGATTTTTTTTTAATCTATCATCTATATCACATTGTGTGAGGTAAATAAAAATAACATATCATTTAAAACTCGTATACTTGCTTAGTATGTTCTATTTGTTACCGTCAAGCAAAATGTCTATGGAAATACTTTATTGTACCTAAATCTAACTCTCTCTCTCTCTCTCTCTCTCTCTCTCTCTCTCTTTTTTTTTTTTTTATTGATAAATGTTAATTCGAGGTTGTGTTGTTTCTCTCTTAGCAAAGGGCCCTATTTATATTGTTTTAAGCTCCTTTCGGTGAGCTACAGCAGCAACTATGACCTAAACCCGTGACACGGAGGAATCATTCTCCCAGTAAAGGGATGGGAAGAGAATGACCAGAGTCTCACTTGAGGTACCATCTTGATATTCGTTTTGTGAGCCTGGGGAAAGTCAGGACAGCTGCATATTTCTTTGAAACTGCGCTATATATTTTTCCGACGTACTGCATTTCCATTGTTACATTTATTCACTTGAGTATGAAGATGATATAGTGTATGAATACTTTAAACTTAAGTGTTTTTTACATTCCGTATTGAAATTCGTGGTCAATATGTACTGTACATTTATTGTAAACATTTTCAATATTACAAATCCTCTGTATTTCAGGTGTTATGCCAAGTGGATTATAAGTAGATTTAAAAGAATTGAATAAAAAAAAAAGTTTCGCCAGGCAAAGGGAAGAGGACAAAAGCAAATGAGAGCTTCAGAGAGCAAGGATTTGCTGTTTAGAACAAGGAACATCATCATGTGCAGAATTAACTAAAAAAGAAAAATCACCAGTATTAAAAGATTTCCCACGATTTTCCATTTTTCTGGCACTCAACGAAATACAATCCATATACATTATAACTTTCTGTGATTACGTTTGTGGTTTACATATATTGAAGAACTCAATTTACGTATCTTGCTAAATATATTTTCCAATCAATGATCAAGATGATGGTTGTTTTAAGACAAAAAATGTATGTGCTTGAAAATAATAAAATGTTTAATCAAAGTTTAATTATTGGACTTTTATATTAGTTACGATTTGACCACATATCCGTTTTGGTTCTTTGAGAAAATGATGTGTTAGGGACTATGTGGTGAAGGGCATGTTTCACGATCCATCTGATATATCTTTTTACTCTTCTGCTTGTTTCTCCCAAGATAGCGGGGAAAGTTGGTATTGAAAATATGTAGAACGATTATTCTGCCTATAATATACTTTGTTTATAGTAGAAGGAACGTTGGAAGAATAGTTGAAGAATATATGGAAAGGAAATGAAGCATTCCAGAAATGTGCTGTGATTATTTTATTGTTAATGTAAAATAAATTAACTGCAGCTTTTAGTTATATTTTGTGCGACCCCATTAGGTAAATAGTAATGCTCACTATATTTTATCCAGGATTTTGTGTAAAATAAATTTACCAAAGTGCACGCATATCATGTGCGTTACTGTACTTACTTGTTGTACTATATATTGTCCTTATTCACTTGTCGGGGGAATTACGGCCGTTGGAGAGCACACTTCCAAGAAGAATTATGAGGCGAATGCAGAAGTCAGAGCGGTACTAGCGTGGTATTCGCCTCACGAGGCAGAGGAAAACACTGAAATCTTCAGGTGGGGTGGCGGGCATAAGCATTTGTCATACAATTGATAGACATTCGTTAGTGCGTGTAGCGTGGCATTCCTCTTAATTTTTGCCCAATTTTTCGAACTTTTGAATACACACTTAACAGTATTTTAGTATACTAAAAATTCACACTCGATTAGTCTATGCGTACGCATCCTCATCACTTACTATAGTTTATGCACAGACTACTCGAGTGTGAATTTTTAGTATACTAAAATACTGTTAAGTGTGTATTCAAAAGTTCGAAAAATTGGGCAAAAATTAAGAGGAATGCCACGCTACACGCACTAACGAATGTCTGCCAAATGTATGACAAATATCTAACTAGACATGTCTTATACATGTGGCATACGTATAAGGGTAGGACATATAAACCTGGAGTATACGTCTAATATATGTTTTCTAGCTAAATTTTATATATATATTAGATGTATTGAACGTCTAAATACATTAACGAATGTCTACCAAATGTATAACAAATATCTAGGTAGACATGTATTATACATGTGGCATACGTATAAGGGTAGGACATATAAACGTGAAATATACGTCTAGTATATGTATTCTAGCTTAATTTTTCATATCTATTAGATGTATTGAACGTCTAAATCATACCTCTATTATACATATATTATACGTGTTTGTGCTATGTGGGCTGAGTTTACTATTAATATTTTATAAAAACTAATTGTACCCATTATTAAAGGATGAAACTAACTTTGGTCTGTGAAAGTAAAAATTTTGTTTACCTGCACGGAATTTTGAATAATTAACGTAAAACGAAAAAGGCGGGAAAACCCACTGCGATTGAACCTTAATTTGTGACGAAATATTAGTTGTGAATTCACTTACCCAGGCGGGCCAGTGTTTTAGAGCTGTTATACCTTTTCTTGCGAACGTGCATGATGATGATACGGCACGCATTGTTAATTTGACCCCCCCCCCCCCCCCCCCCCCAAAAAAAACCTACGACAGTGAAACTTGCCTTTCAATTCCACTTTTATAAAGTAGATTTTAAACGTAAGGGGAACAGTCAGGTATCCAACGGGGTTTATGCGCGTGAGTAAATTCTCCTTGCACTACAATATTCTGAATTACTGTCAATAGGGGCTTACCCACATAGCAGAGTACGTCCCTGGGACGTCCCATTTAGATCCCATTACCGTCAGAATGGTCCTGCTCCCATAGCGATGTCTTAAGGACGTCCGTGGGATAACTCTGTGGGCAATACAAACAGTTCATCCCGTATGGAGGTCCCCTGGATGTCCCCCGGAAAGCCGTGCGGGATTACCTACCTGGAATTTCTATAAATTAAATCGACCTTACTATTATTATTATTTAATTAGTTATAACTATACGAAGGATATGCCTTCGTATAGTTATACGAAGGATTAATTATAGCTATACGTCCCATGGATGTAAACGGGACTTAAACAGGACCTGCCAGGAGATCCGTCAGATATCCCTGGGACGTCATTTTGCTATGTGGGTAATGAAAGAAACCCATGCGCATGCACTTAATCTTTGCAATGAACGATTGCACAGTGCTGACAAAAAGAGAGAGAAATTTATCCAGATTTCGTACTTACATTTTTTTTTTTTTGCACAAATTGTTATTGTCCGTGTGAGTTATATTAGTTTTGTAACATTAATTGTCGTATTAATATTTTTTTATCGGAAAATTAAACGTTTCACACAAGAAATAATACGCTGTTGCACAAAATCTCTTCTTAAACAAAGCATAATAAAATAAAATTTAAAAAAAATCTTTCTGCTGCTGTCCACTATTTCCAGTTTCGTAAGGAACGAAACTTTCGTAAAAACTAAGAAGAAATTTTCCGTCAAAATACCTGAAATTTTCCGATCGTATGGAAAGTTTCCCGCCAATTTAGTTTACTATATCGTATATGCATACTGCAGACCAGCGTTTTTAAACATTTTTCATGCCGCGATCCTTCTTTACTAGGTCTTCTGGCCGTCGACCCCCCCCCCCCTCCCCAAAGCACTTTCTTATTTTTAATAAGCTGCTTTGTTTCACTTCGTGTGTGTTGGACTTCACAAGGCTATTTAACACACACACACACCTATCGCGACCCCCTTGAAAACACAACTCAAGACCTTCCCTGGGGGTCGCGACCCCCATGTTGGGAAACCCTGCGATAGACAATAACGTGCATGTGGTATACTAGGAAGTGAAGTCTCTCTCTCTCTCTCTCTCTCTCTCTCTCTCTCTCAAGAACAGAGATGGTTGTTATTTCCGAAAAGTACTTTTCCGGTTTCCATTTTTTTTTATTATTATTCGAAAATATGGCCATCTCGAACGTCGAATCTCTACTTTGTTTCGAACTCGGGAAAGTGAACTGTAAGCGAGAGCGTTAACCACTCGCGCAAGATTTTAAATTGTCAAAATTCAGAGACGAATAGGAAATATCCAGCACTCTCTATATTGAAGATCAGTCGCTGTAGCTCAGCTCTACGAATCGGGCGGCGCGGGTTCAGTACTGTAGCCTGGTGCTAAAGAAATATGGTTATCGCGTGTTACGGATGATTGTGTAAGGGGTCTAACTAATATCATAAACAATTCGGATCCTTTTCCGTAGTCCGTATAACTAACTATACGGATGACTGTGAAACGGGTCTTTCACCCAGCTTATATCTCTCGTGTGTTTTCATTTCCTGGTTATTTTTTAACCTAATGCGACCGTTGACGTTTTTCATTTTTCGTTGGATCTGAAGAAGAGACTATTTTATAGTTAAAATTAATTTAGTAAACTAAAATTATGGGGATTTCATCTGTAAAATCAAACTGGGAACGCGATCTCTCTCGATCAGTCCCTTGTTAACATTCTTGCTAACTTCCAAGTCTCCGCGAGCTTCGTTCGAAGAATTTATTTAATTGAATTCATGGTTAGAAATTACAATGTGTTCGGGTAGTTACGACTTCACACGTGTTGCTATTTTTAGGCGTGAACCGCGTGATCCATTCTTCTCGGCAGTGATCAATTTACTACTTCCTCCCGATTTAACTACGTCAGTGTTGCCAGGAGGCAATGCTTAAATTAAATTAGTGCATTCTGTTAGATAAAAATTGTGAAGATAGTTCATATTTAAATACCAGCATGAAATTTTGCACAGACTATTTTCAGCATGACCTTGTTAAAAAAAAGCATCGAGACACTATCCCCCACCCTTTTGCCGGAGGGGGCGGGGGGCTATGGTCATGAAGAATTTTTTTAAACATTTTCTTTCAAATAATGGCAAATTTAATTAAAAATGCTTAAAGGCATATAGAGTACCGGTACTTAAAATTATTCAGAAAGGTATCACACCTTTGGTATTAGGCCCGTTTGTGGCGGATCTAACACTAAGGGACCTTATAATCACGTTAGGTCCGCCCATCTGTATGTTGTACGTGTCTAAAAATCGATCTCAGTAACCACAAAGTTTAGAGTCGAGGAGGTTGATATATCGTTGGAAAGGTCTTCACTATATTAGTTCATAGCCGAGGAACCGTGTTGATGTTTACAGTATGACAGTGTTGCCAAACCCACTTTTGAAAATCGATTTTTCAATTCGTTTGCATTGCTTCGCACCAGATGTTTTGCATAAACATTATTTGACACAATAGTAAAAATACTGTGGACGTTCGCCTCCCTAAGTACTTCAGTTATCAGTGTTGCCAACCTATTGTTTTTAATAAAAATTAATATTAGTGTGTCTATACCCCGGCCACAGGAACTCGGCAAACTTCCCCTAAAAATATAGGGATGGTTTAACATATAAAAGCACAAAAACGTCTTAGGGATCATGGGGGAAGGGGGGATTGTTCAACTCCTTAACAAAAATACATAAAAATAATTATGAAAATAAAGTGAAAAGAACAAAGTTCCATACTGCTTTCGGAAACACATAGTGCAATAAAGATTCTCCACTGACATCTGCGTATTTAGTCCAATCGTGGCCAGGAGAAATAGAAAAATGGAGAAGAATAAACCTGCTTGAAAGGACCTGCCGTTTAGGCGAAACGCTAAAAAAGTTGACAAAAAGATAGCAGATTTTTATAACTTCCAATACTTAGCAAAAAATGACAGAAACACAATGTAACCAAATGGATTTTTAAAAACATCATGGCTATAAGAACATTTCCAAAAGTCTTACGCACGAGGAAATGAAATCATCTTTTTATGATATATTCTACAAAAAATCTGGGTCAAAGGAAAGAAATCCAAGAATAGCAAAAACAGACATTGATTCAGTTCGTAAAGAAATGAAAGAACCAAATAACAAAGATGCAAAAGAAAACTTTCATCGATGTCATATTTAATATTAATATTAATTTCGATATCATACTCGGCTTGTGAGAGAGATGGACAAACGCCACAGTGCGGAATCCAAAATATCATGCCTAGAAGCAGCTGAGCTTAAAATTTCCTTATTGGGTTCCAGAATTATTCACGAAGCACAAAGTCCTTTTAGCTAGAGAAATTCCACGTGTAGTTTCCGCTGAACATACCACACATATCAGCCCAAATACAACAGTATTCCCACACAGAAGTGAAAGGAAATGCTTCCAAAGCTGCGGGCTTCAATTCTCCAATGATCAGACTATAGCTGACGCAAGAAAGGTTTACCTGAATTCTGAAAGACGAAATCGATATCAGGCCAAAAGGTTGGCAGGGCTTTTTAAATAAAATAAAAAGTTTGTTAGTTTGTTTTATTATAATCTTACATTGAATATTTATCCGCAATTAGTATGAATGTTAGGTAAAATATACATGTGGATGGAATTGTTCAATATGCTGCTTTCATACAGAACCCCCCCCCCTCCGCCGAAGGGTTCATATTCCCCCGGATAAAAATGTCGGAATTCAATACTGGTCATTATAAAAGCGAATATGTACATGTATGTATTTTAAACATCATATATTCGCTTTCAATTGATCATTGAAAGAATTCAAGGGACGAAAATGCTGTTACTTGTCATGCCATGTGAGCGAACATGTTTGTATGGCAGGCTATATGGTAAAAAAGAATGGAATATGGCCAGAAATTTCACATATATTAGCAACACTGAACAGTTTTAATAACACTGCTATAATATAGGTTGTTGACTTGTCCTTCTCCTTGATTTCTCGCTCACAGAAATAGTTGCTGCAAAGGGAAACTCCAGATTTCATTGCATCAGGCAAAGCAACGAAGTCTAAACGACCGAACGTGATTAGGCGTCTCAAGGCTAAAACAGTTTCGTGTTATATAAACAACTCAGTGTTACCAGCTCAGTTCTCCTCTAGCTGATTGAAACAAGTGTTCTGCAATTCTGCAGAGAATAAAAAAACAAAAATCTTGTTCTCACTTTTATACAGCAGGAATTTGAAATTATTTATGATTTTTTCGCATCTTACGCTCAGCTCGGAATAGAGTAGCGTGAAGCATGGGGAAGATATCGGCCAGACCCTTTCTTAACGTGCCATCCCAGCATTTGCCTGGTGAAACTGACGGAAACCCTGACAAAGCCTCAGTCACGGTGGTGGGGTTTTAAACGCATTTATGTAACCATTTCAGATTCGAAGTCGACTACGTTCCGACTCGATTAAGGGAGTTGGGTATTTTAATCACATATTGTTTTAGAATATTGAAACGTGTGATTCGCCTTTGTTTGTAGAAACTACAGGGTGTCTAATAAAGTCTGGACCACTCGAATAAAATATTATCTTTATATAGCTATCTGTTATCCCGAGTAGCACACATATTGATAAAATCGTTCAATGTATGCCTTTTCAACGGTTGTATAGCTACAGCAAAACCCTTGAGTCAACGTTAAATCAACGTTTTTTTGGTTGTATTGACGCGTGGTCGAGCGGAGGAGTTTTTCTTTCTTCTTTTTCTGGAAGAGAGCGTCAAAACAAAATAGAGATTCCAAAAAATTTGACTGTTTTCTTGGAGTAAAAGAGGTACGTGGGAACTTGTGACGGTCGAAAGCTTGATAGCTACCCAATCAATTAGTTCTAGTCTGAAATTAGAAGTTCTTTTTCTTGGATTGAAGAATATTCTTTATTTGCTTGAGGTTTTATAAATTTTGAGTTTATGAGCTGAAAGTAAGACGTTTAGGCTTTAGAAACAGTTTCTATTTTTGGATAAAATAATGTAGCAGTTCAAGGTGTTATAGGTCAGGAGTTTTGCCTTATGAGTGTATATTTATTTTTAGAGAATTATTGTGAAGTTTGGAATTTATGAAAGGCAAAGTTTCGGCCAGACGAGAAGTCACCATGGCTTCCATGACGGCGACTTGGAACTGCAGGCAAGCTTCGACGGTGGTGATGGTGGTGGAGCTGCACCTCTACAGCTCTTGGTGGTCAGTGAGTGTTCGAAGCCCGGCAACCGACTTACAGTAAACTTCGGAAAGACCAGACACAGGTACCAGGAATAACGAGGTATGTAGGTCGTTGAGGATTTTAGCTTTCTGTAGGTAGGATTCGCTTGGTTTTAGGAAAGCGACGCTAGCGCTATGCAGAAGGATTCGCTTGGGTGTTGGAGAGAGAAGGGAGAAAGCGATACCAGCGCTACGCAGAAGGAATCGCTTAAGGTTACATGATTGTGTCTGGTGGTGGACTGGTCTCTGAATTTCCTAGTCTCAGAGTCCATCTTTTGTACTCCAACTTTCCCGTAGTTCCCGAGATTCTCGGAGAGGAACGAGATATCTCTAGGGCGGAGTTAAACTGTCTCTGTTTCTTCAATTACCCAATAATTTGGTAATTGGGTGGATACGATTCTAATCGTGAAGATTGGATACGTAGTGACGTCATAGAGACAGTCCCCAGTCAGCTGGATGTAAGTCCCAGCTCGTTCTACTTTGCCGAAGGGCTCGTTGTAGCGAAGTCTAGTAGTGACTTGCGCATGCGTACTTACTTATGGTTCGTTACTTCCGTAGACGCAAGGAGAGGAAAAGCTGAAAAACTCATACTCCTGTAAATTCCACTTGTGGTCATTGGATGGTCCTCAATCTGTAGTGGGAGATTATGGTTCTCTTCTAAAAGTATTCCTTCATTGGCCTGGTTTTGCCTTAGGCATAGTGGAGTAGGAATCATCTCGTGGGAAATAGGTTTTGGAATTTTGGGATTATGTGTCTTGAATTTCAAATGTATTTAACGTGCCTGTATCTTACTGTCAACTTTTACATCTTTGGAACATTACAATACGGGAAACATAAATTTGATTCACATCTTAGCATTGTAGGAGGTTACATTGGTTACACACAGAACAAGAAGTTTACAGATAAAAGAATCTTAGTAACACAATACAATTTCGGTATAGTTGACACTTGTAACATATGAACGTTGTATATCTATGGCTATATCTTGCTCAAAGAATCTCTGTGTTGGATAGAACATAGGGAAATACAAATCACACAAAAATATAAATTTGACATTTCCTCCAGTGAGACATATACTTTCTTATTTCAAGGATTATTTTAACAATAGATACACACAATGAAAAAAGAAACAAAAAAACATAAACGTTGCATTTATGAAAGAAGTATAAAAAAATATCATTTCTGAGAAAGCTCAAATATATGTTCGTGGGAAAGGGTTGATTTCAATCGAAAGCAAGAGTTT
>JAGDQP010074542.1:0-10260 GCA_022664845.1 Lepisma saccharinum | reverse complement strand
TGAAAGTTAGGTTAGGTTTGGTACAGGTAGATTAGTTTAGTATTTTTCCAATTACATATTTAAATTTGCCATGACTTTTAAAGTTCAGTTGCAATTGTGACAATATTTTTTTTGTCAATTTGATCCCAATTTTTTTTGTCACAATTACAAATAATAATCACAAGACCAAGACAAATGTACGTAGTTAGGATCTTGAAAGACCGAACAGCGCTTGATAATGAAAACATAAACTATGAACTAAACCGGGAATACAAATAATAACCTAATTATTATCAAAATTACAGTTCAAGAACATGAATACATATCTAAACTAATACAACTGAACGCAAACATGGGGAAATAACATTAAACAATCAAACTACGTACTAATCACAATGAAAATGTGAGATACTAACTATATTGCGATTATAAATAACTTAATATTAATCAAATGCCCTGCTCATTAACATCAATTATATATTCATGTAGTTGAAGGGATTCATTGGTATACGCTGCATAGCCTTCTATTAACCTTACTCATTAGCGTATAGCTTCTAGTATAATTGAGCGTTCACAAAAGCGTCGCTTATCCGGATTTAATGAGATCGAACCCATTCCGTATATACAAAATTAAGCATGTAAAAATTACGATTTTTCATGATACAAATAGAGAAATACAGTAAGAAAATTATTTATATTATTATATTCTTAAGGTAAGGGATACAGGGTGTAGGTAGAAGGCATTTACACTGCGGACACTAAATTAGATTCTTTTACTTATATTCGGCATACTTCGAAACTAACGAAATATTATTTTTTGTAAATCATTCCCAGTACCCCAGTGTTCTGTATAGAGTTCCGAATTAACGAGGTTTTAGTGTACTTCACTTTATGTTTTTTATGAGGCAATTACAGAAGTGAGATTATTACTGGCTACTACTTTTCGGAATCAATTGACTTGCTCTTATTTTGTAGAAGTTAAATTATATCATCTATATATCTCAGGTAAATATTAGCCAAAATTAATAAAGGAATATTTAATCATCTTGAATCCATTAGGCTTATTTAGTGGGTATACTTTATTTAATGTCTCGCAAAAAAAACCTAAAATTTGCAACACAAACATTTCCAAGTGTGTTGAAGTGTTGAATTGCAAAATATAACGAAGTTGTGAGTCATGGAAGTATGAAAAGAGATTGAAAGAGCGAAAAGTACTTGGGACTATTCAGCTACTTACGTGTTGGGGATGAGCATCCAGTATACGTTAAACGTCATGCGCAACGCGTGTAACCCACAAAATTATCTAACCTGGCTTTAAATAATCGTATTCACTCATTTGACATGCTGTTTGTGATGTTTGTAGCAAAACGTATCAGGTCACCATTAGTAGTCCGCACGCCGCCATGTTCATGTGTCGATTGAATATTTAACGAAATAATAGTGACACAGCTTTCTTTCTTTTCATTTTGCTAACTGTCACTAGGAGTTTATAGAAGCGCCAGTAATAATTATTTGCAAGGTAATTTGTGGTATAGTTTGTACATATGGGTCAATAACTTGTGGAAGCTGCGGATCATCAAGGAAAGATTATCATTTGTGTTTTATTGTCTATTTTCATTATCATTTAGGGAATATTATGAGTTTGTCTCAAAATCATACGGATATTCTTGTCTTTCGGGACCATAGCTTCCGCCAACTATTGATACATATGTACGCCCTACGCTACTCATTCCCTTGTAAATAATTCACACAGAACACTTAGCAACAACTAGCAATTCAAAAAGCGTTTCGAAATGCTATGGGTCATTATTATTTCGTTAAATACGCACTCGTATTGATCAGCAAGTACAAATATGGCGGCATGAGGAAGAATACCAAAAACCACACTTCATATTATGAATGACACGCATCTTGCTAGAGAAATCACGGACACATGTCGAGTAGTGAAATCAAATATTTTTAATTATACGCGATGCACCTGATTTTTAACATTCATGCAATATGCTCTCTCACAACTCGGAAGCACAGTTCCAGGCTCTTTCTTGCTTCTTCACATTTCCAATCCTTGACTCCATTCTTTGTTATATTTTCCGTTTCAATGCTTCTGCACATTGAAAATATTACATTTCTCCTGCAAATTTTATATGTTTTGAAGCTCCAAAAGTAAAGTTTTCGCGTTTTAACATCACACACTTCCCACATTCTTGTAACTTTTACATTTTGGTGGAGTGCAAACACAACTTCATGCCCCGCCTAGCACTAAACGAAAATTTTTGTACCACACCTAACTGAATCTGAAGCAACAAATGTAAAACAAAAAAGGTCAAAATGTTAATAAAAAACCATGAAGTTCAATTTATGCGTTCTAATGCAATTCTATCACCCTCATCATCGGAAGAGAGTAAATCTGAATTCATATGCAACATCTATCACAGGTGGCAATTGCCAAACGGTTTTAAAACCTGCAGTTAATGCGCTAACTGGAAGAAGAAGTAGGGGTTAATTTAACTACCAGTTTGCTCAACTTAACTGTTGGTTATCCCTTAACTAGACATTTAAAAACGGGTAGACCACCAGTTAGAGTTAAACTGTTAGTTATTAGCTAACCTGTACTTTAACCAGACAATGAAAAACTAGCCCTAAGACAAATCTCTTTCCATATTCAGATCATTTGAACATCAAATTAAGTCATTACTTATGTGATCATACTCGTAGCCATGCTTCATTTGTGAACATACAAGATCCAAAGGCTAACCTTGAATAAATAAATGCACAAATAAATCGTTATAAATAATAAGCTTAAAATAATTCACGTCTTCCTTTAAGATGATGAAGGATAACAGAAGAAATTTGTAACAAGAATCTTACCATCGAAGGTCATCTGTAGAATTGGATCCATAGGAATTAATACTATGTTACAAAGTCTTTCCAAGTACACGAAAGGATCAAACGATTTTGTTAAAAGCCAATGAGTGTCTACACAACAGCACAAAATAAACATGCGAACTTAATCATAATTGTCTTTTATCACAATCCTTTAATTCCTCCGTTCTTGGCAAAATCGTCGCCTGAATTATTTGACATTTTTCTATTAATTCCACTCATCATCTGTACCTTCTGAGTTAAGATTCTTGTTTCTATTGTAATTCAAATTGGATGGAATGGTGGAATTGCAGTGACGGACCAATATTAATAAGTGTAGTGGGGTATAGACGGACCGATAGTGGAACATTAGCTTTTGCCCCAGTGACCCACTGATAATAAGTGACTTGTTGTATAGACGGGCCACTAGTGACCCAGCGTTGGGACTCTCTGCTTCCCATCCTTTAGCAACTAGTAGGCAAACAGAAGTTTCTTTTACAAATTTGACCGCTGACCCACCATCTTTTATCACCGGTGGTCCAACTCTTCCTACCGTTTGCTCGCTTTCGGCCCACCTGCGATTTGCTGAAAGGGTTATTCTATGACTATTAAAAATTTATATCCTGTATATAAACTGCTATTTATCCGTATATTTTCTTGTTAATATTAGTAACATTAGGGATCTCTTCATAATTTAATGTCGTAATTGATAAAACGAATTTTAATAAACGCGCAATAACACAATTTATGCACATTAAAGTGACATTTTAAGCTATAGGTATATCTGATTTATCCTATAAGTCTTAAGAGTATGAAAGGAATAATATAAGTGTATTTCGCTCAGTGTGTATGTAGTACATAGTCACGGCAATATTGTCCGCTTTCGAGGTAAAGGAAATTTAATCTAAGAAATTTCAAGAAAGGGGAAATTATCTTCTTTTCATTCACTCTCATGATTTCCCTCCCTGTTGAGAGATAATGCAGTCACAGCCATGATATCAAACCATCATGAATTAGTATGTAAACTCTCCACGTATATAATACTTTCTAATATTTTAAAAATAATTTATTGTGGGCTGAACTGGAAGCTGTAATCTAACCCCGTCACATCAGGGGTATTACGCCAGTCGGCGAGGACATTTCTGAGCAAAATTAGGGAGCGAAGACAGCGGGCAGAGCGGTATCGCATGGTATTTGCCTCGTGGGACAGAAGAAACTACTGACAATCACGGGTGGGATGGTCGGTACAAGCTGTATTAGATCATTATCCTCGCCTAAATGATAGTCTACAGTAGTGTGGATAGTTACGCACATATTACAGTGCTCAAGGGAGGATTTTCAGTGTACTAAAATAGTGTTGAGAGAGTATTTGAACGTTTCCAAAGTTGGTAAAAATCAGGGGGGGGGACACATTACACGCACTAAGGAATGTCTACAAAATGTATGACAAATATCTAGATTGGCATATATCTTACTTTACTTTACTTACATACTTTATTTCTTTGTCTTGTAGATCATATTGTGACAAATAAGAACAGTTATGATATAATCACGTCAGTAGATACATTGATATTTACAGAAATCACAAAATATATTATAATTATTTAAAAGCTCCACATACAGTAAAGCTATACATATAAAATTTTGTAATACATATTAGGCCCTAAACACAATTATAATTATATAATGTTAATATTAAAAAGAACGAACAAAAGTACACATCTAATTATATATGGTAGTGAAAGTTGCAAAGCTTCATATACAGTAGAGCTATACATAAAAAATTACGTATTGCACAGTTAGCCAGAAATAAAATTAAAGTTATAATACCAACCGTAAAAAGAACTAATAAAAATACACATCTAATTATATATATAGTAGTGTAAAATACATAGCCTCTCATTTACACATTACTTACTGATTTTACTTTCCAAGTATATATGAACTGAGTAGAAAGATTATTTTATGAGCATTCTTTTCACTGCTTTTTTTTAAATTCTTCGATTTTTATTACAATTCTTATCTACAAGGGAAGCTTATTGTATAGCTTTATGGCAAGTTTGACCGGGCTATTTTTTTAAAATGTTTAGCCTATCTCTATTAACATATATTTCCGTTTTGTTTCGCGTATTATGTTCATGGATATATATCTGTGTACTTGATTAGAACAGTAATATTTTGAAAAATATATGTTACGCTTTCATATATTAATAGTGAAGGTAATGTCAAAATTTCTAACTGTTTATAAACCTCCCTACATGAATGTCTTTGTAGTAAATGTGTCATTATTCGCAGTGCTCTTTCTTGAATTTTAAAATTTTGAATTTGCTCTTTCCTTTGGTTTTGTTACTCGATGTCAAAATTCCATACCATAGGAGAGACTCAAAATTCGCTATATGTGTTAGACGAACAGGTTCAAAACTTACCGACTGTGTCAGCATGTTTAATTCAAATCATATTTAATATAATTTTCAGATTATCAATATGGTTACCGAAATTTAATGAACTGTCAATATGCAAACCAAGAAATTTTACAAAACTTACAATATGTTTGTCAGTGTTATTAAGTATAAAATATAATTCATCTGTATGCACATTGCTTCTTGTTGGGAAACCAACAGCGTTAATTTTTGTTACATTCAATGTGACGTTGTTTTCATGTAGCCATTTCTCTTAAGTTTTTCATTTGATTATCACACTTTACTTTTAGAAAATTGGGGTTCGGAGCTCTTATTAATAAATTAGTGTCATCGACATACAGTATGAATTTTGATTCTTGATTACATAACGGCAAATCATTTATATATACTACAGAAGGAAAATGGCCAATTACACTTCGCTGCGGAACTCCTAACTTTATATTTTGAGGCCTCGATTGATGTTTTCGTAAGTAAACGTCTTGTGTCAAATATTAAACCTCAAATATTTGTGTTCTATTTGAGAGGTAAGATTTCATCAACTTTAAAGAAATCCCCCTAATTCTATGCTTCTAATTTTGCTAATTATGACAGTATTATGCTCGTCCGTTTCAAAGGCCTTAGTCAAATACAGAAAATGCCTAATATGAATTCTTTTGGATCAAGTGACTTTGTTACATATTCCAGAATGTCAATAATAGCTGTATTTATACTTCTATTGTTTCGAAATCCATGTTGGGACTCGTGCATATGTAAACATTGATCATAAGACTTGATTAAACGGTTTTAGAAAACATATTCAAATATTTTTGAAAAGGCTGTCAAGAGCGATATGGGGCGGTACTTTAGGATGTCTTTGGATCCTCCTCTGTGTGGGAAAATACCTGTAGATAGAAATATATTTATAATATGAACTAGTGGTTTACATAGAGGCTCGTAACGACTTTTAATAAGAAAGTCGGGCATTTCATCAGGTTCATGTGGGATACGTAGCCCTATAAGGGATAAACGGTAGGCCATATAAGACTGGAGTATACCGTACGTCTAGTATATGTATTCTAGCTTAATTTTTCATATCTATTAGATGTATAGAACGTCTAAATCATATCTCTATTATACGTGTTTGTGGCTTCTATGTGGGAAATAATAATAATCATAATAATAAAACATAAACAAATAGTTCAATAGATCTATTCAGTATAAAATTACGGATGAGTTACATAAATAATTAGGCCTACTCAAGGTCATCTTAATGTTTATCAGAAGGTTCGTTAAAAAAATACTCGGAAAGTGGTTCTGATTAATTTTAACGAAATTGTTACGTTGATAACACAACTGCATTTTACAGCATTTCCATCCAGCGAAGTTATATACGCTCATACATTTTTTTTTGTATAAGAACAAGACATATGTATTTATTTGTATGAAGCGAGAAGGTTGTAGAGAATGCTCGACGACATTCGAAGTTTCCACAGCCTTTCGAGGAAAGAGAAACTTACCAGTGGTATCTCTTTCCACAAAAGGCTGTATAAATGCAGATTTACATACGAATTGAGGTTAGTGTACAAGTGTATATGCAAAATACACTATAGTGTTGAGCGTGTAGTTGTTAAAAAATCACCGATGGTCAAGTCCACTGTTTCTAAATTTAATATAAGTTGCACCAAATTCGGAGGAATTCTAATGGTGATACTAGCGCCGTTACTTGTAATTTCATTTGGCGAATTTCGTCTTAAATTAGTGACCATTGCAACGTGGAGGTTAGGTGCGGTCTTGAATCTTTACATTGTTCACTTTTGGAGCCGGTTAATTAGCGCGACCCTTCTTTTAGGTGCAGTTAAAGTAAAACGAACCCTATTAACTTTGTTGTATTTTAAAATCACGTGATTGTTTGCTGATAGAACTAAAATAGACCCGTTATTCCATAGACGACTTATTTAAAGGCTGTGTGTTGTAATGGAATGCCAAAAACTTATATTTTGTCGTAGTTTTATATGAAATTTAAGAGTTAATGAGAATGCATGAAACCAACATGACTGAGGTAAGCAATAAAGACGGTGAAAATTACTATTATTTTTGCAGGAGGACGAAGCACTACTATTATCAATATAATCCGATCAGTGTTTGCTACAGTTATGTATGTATATGTATTTTACAAAATTAGTTATGTTTAGGGAAGGCGTAAGCTATAATAATGTTCAGTGTTTCATTTGGATTTTAAGTTTGGGGAGTGTAAAGTTATTATTGGGAGGGTGTAAATAGAATTTAGTAGGTTTAGTAGATCTCTATCGATTTTTCACAGAACACGTTTTAAACTTGTGGGTGTTGTCGAGACATTAGGCCGTAAATTTTCTGAACTAGGGGTCTAATGGAATTACTGGAGCTGTTACCGCCAATATTGCATTATATAATAATAATACACTACTGAATGAACCTCTCCCGAAGGGAAAATTTGGTCTACTGCTCTAGCCCTGACCAGTCGTGTTGTTGGGAGAGGGGAGCCGGAGATCTCTGAACTGTGATCGCTACTCCCAAAACGAGGAATCAAACACGGGACCCCATGATCTGCAGTCAGAGACTCTAACCGCTAGGTCAGCGGGGCGGGTGGTTTATATATATTCTGGAGAATGGCACAGACTCAGATCTGTAATGTAGTGTCACGTGGGATTTAAACCCACGACCGTTCTTTGTGACTGAGGTTAGTGTAGAGTAGAGTGATCCTGTCTACTTTACCGGGTGTATGAGGTATTGGTTCCTTTACTAATGCCATGGCAACTAATTCTCTCATTTTTCGTAACTTAACTCAGCCTGAGCCAAAGTTGCCTAACGCTTCAAGAAAAAAGCAGTGCGTTCTGGTACAAGAACAGCGAACTTCATGTAAACATGGTTGGTTTTTACCTACGTTCTCAAGATACAAGCTTTCAAACTTGAACCTCTAAATGAGACCCCTCCAAAATAAAATAAACATATTGCAAGGATTTATGATGTTAGTGTGGCGATATGATAATGTATTTTATCTATGAAAAACGGGACAAGATTGGCATTTTTACTAAAGCTACGAGGCGCCGGGAAATACAAAATAAACGGTACTGTCCCGTTCATAACGTTACGTATGGCCACCCTATTTCATTTTCAATTTCTCTGCGTGGGAAATTTGGTGGTTCACGGCCACGAATTCATCTACGTCCTAACAGTACCCAGAAAGTAAAAATGGAGTACGTGGTTACGTTGCGATTTGACAATAACGGTCACCAATTGTAGGTCAACATATAACGGGGATGAATAACCTATTAAGTAAGTATTTAATTTGTTCCATTACCGTACAAGGTTTTTCCTATTCGTACATTTTTTGTGGTGTAGAATATGTCCTGAGTTAAATGTCAGATTATAATAACTATATAAAAATTACATGACTAAATTTACATGATTTGTTATAATTTAAAAATACAATAAACAACATATAGCAAATTTACATAAAAAAAATTTTGTGTAATTTTAAAATTCAAGGACAAATAAAAAAAGGAAAGTATATGGTATATTTATTAAAAAATCGAATAAATACTATACATTACTAAAATTAACTAGGGCCTTTTCAAATATTCCTCCCACATATAATAACTTCCTTCAAATAGTATATAACGAATTTCATACATATCCCAGTATCGTTTATATTTATTACGTGTATAGTAAGTTTATTGTAGAACGAAATATCCTTTCTTGTGTTGTGTTGTGCTATCTGTTGTTTTCTCTACATGTGGTTGAATGTTCATGAAAATCTAATTGCTTATTGAAATTATTTAAATTTTGGTTGGTGTTCTATTTATCTAAACTCTCGTGGGTGCTAAGGATTTTGGACCCTTGTTCTTTTTTAGCTTTTACGCGCTTGATAAAGTATAAAACTTCTGGCGCTTTTTGACCGAAAAATTGCGGCTTTTCAGACACTGTTTGGCAGGATTTTTTCTTGTTAGTTGGAAATCTTGTTTAGCAGGCCAATAGTCTAATAAGTTGGGACTTATATCCGCAAAAGAAGAGTGTTAGAACCACGCGCCTGTACGGTATATTCTTATTTAGCGCGAATATGCAGTTACCATATTAGCAACCGCAATCTACGAAGACGTGCAGGTTAAATGTTGTTGCAAGGTTAGTAAATAACCAACAAAAACGATATAAGAGGTCTATAATCGAGATCAGCTGAGCCATGTGAAATAAACACGATTGCTTTGGACGTTATTTTTTATCCGTTTTTTTTTTTTAATTTGAAAAATTTTTTTTAAATAATTAGGATTTTTAGATAATGAGCTTTTTGCCACAGGTATGCATTTGTCTTTCCAAAATTAAACGATAAAATGTTTAAGGAAAATGTACTAGATACGAATTACTACAAAGTATCACAGTATATGTTAGAAAGATATCTGTGTTCTCTACGTCGTTAAATTACGAAGAGTATACTTCATGGAAGGCAATTAATTAATAATTAATGTTTTGGTATATTGTATTCTTCTAGACTGGACTCCATGTTCTCTTGCTCCCTAGAGGGGCGGGCTAACTTGATCTATCGCCGTTCGAACACGTCATGCCCATGATTGCAAAATATATATTCTCTCACGGCAACGACCTTCCACAGTTAAACTTGATAAACTGTGAAATCGTGTCCAAGAAGCTGCCATAGCCCAGAAGGACTTCAAAGGACTCATTCTAAGCTCACCATGCTGCAACAGTTCAGAACGCCCATGACGGCCTACAGGCGATTGACCAATGAGTAGTTCCGTTTTTGCAACGTTCTGACACACCGCTCAAAGCGGTATATTTAATAATTTGCTACATGTATCTTACGGTACTTATTTGTCAAATATGGGGCTACTATATTTTCATATATTACTGTTGTTTTTCAATAGCTATCTGTGATTCAGTAATTCAGCACTTATATTTTATTTTGTTTCAGAGACGTTTAGCAGTAGATGTGGCGTACTTGATGTGTATTATTGCAGTAAATAAGACATAT
>JAGDQP010074539.1:0-10260 GCA_022664845.1 Lepisma saccharinum | reverse complement strand
AAACAGAAAATCCAGGTGGTTTGAAGGGGTTATCCCCTTTCGTTATACAAAAACAACTTAATTACGTTGCAGGTGAACTTGCACATGTTAAAAAGCTTCGCAACGGCACCTTGCTCGTGGAGACGTTAACTAACAAGCAGTCAACTAATCTCTTGCGAATGAAGACCCTAGGACAATTCGAGGTTCAAGTTGAACCACATCGTCAACTAAATTATAGTCAGGGCGTAATATCTTGTTGGGACTATCAAGATGTCCCTGAAGAAGAGATTAAGGATGCACTTGCCAGCCAAGGTGTAGTTAATGTTCGTCGAATTAAGACAAGAAAGAGTGGAGAACTGCAACCCACGAGTTCGTTAATTTTGACGTTTGCCATGCCACAGCTCCCCAAGGACGTGAAGGCAGCATTCTATTGCTTACCTGTCCGTCCTTATATACCGAGTCCGCTCCGCTGTTTTAAATGTCAGCATTATGGTCACACCAGCACGTCGTGTAAGGCGACCTCTGCTGTATGTGCAATATGCGGTACCAGTAGCCATGGTGCGGATCCTTGCACATCACTGAAACCTCAGTGTGTTAACTGCAAGGGTGATCACACGGCCTGGTCGCGTGACTGTCCGGTATTTAAAGAAGAAAAACGTATTAGAGAGCTGATGGTAATAGAGAAAATATCTGCTGGAGATGCAAAACGTCGCGTAAAAGAGTCTCAGCGCACCCTTCCGTCTGGTGCGTTTTCCCATGTTGTAGCCAAAATAGCAGTTAAAACTGTCTCGGTTGGTACCCAGACAGTTAACGTATCAACACAAACAGAGTCTGTGGTGCATGACGACACTCCGAAGCCGCCCAAAGAATCGGAGACGCCTAGCAATATGCCGCCGGAGAGTCAGGGACAAAAAACACCTGTGAAGAGCTCTAGAGCTGCACGGGTTAAGCCTACTTTTAGTCCCTATAGGGTCTCCAAATTAGCTCGAACTTCACCTCTCGCTACGAGCATTAAGACTTTGACGAACGTTTTGGCTGCACAATTAGCTCAGGATGAGTCTGTAGATACTATCCATCAAACAAGTTCATCTTTGTCCTCCGACATGGTTGAGGACCCGCTGATGGATATAGATTTTAATCTCGTTGGAAGGAGAGGCAAAACTAGGTATAAACCTAAACTTAAACGGTAATCTTTTACTTGTTTTTGAAGATTTTTATGATTTCCGTTTATTTTATATGATTATGCTCCTTTGCTGTTAATTTTTATAGTGTAGTTTTGTTTTATCTTGTGAAGTCCCATTTACAGGCTTCCATTAAGTTTTATAGTGTAGTTTGTTTTATTTGTAAAGGCCCGTTTACAGGCTTGGTTTTTATTCTGGCCATTTACACCAGTGTGCTGATTGTGAAGACCTTTTACATCTTCATCTTTTATATTCTTTTATTATTTTAGTTAACAGCAATTTTTAGAGGTGACAAAGATAAGGGGCTTCCCCGTATCGGGACGGGCGTAAGCCATAGTGCTATTACCGCCCATAAAATTCATTTTATCATTTATTATAAGATTTTGTACGTTATTACTGTAATTTTATTTACAGTTAATTATTCATACTAAAACACATTCTTTTCATGTCAAAAGATCAAAATTTGTTATAAACTGTGATTTGATGCGTTTTCAGTATATTTTTGTATATTCAGTACTTTCACAGACATGACGGAAGTAGTTATGCGAGTTCGATTCCCGGTAAAGTAACATTGAACGTGATATTTCAAAATAAGGTGGGTGACGGTAATTTCGCCTTGTTTTTAAATCTGCCACCCACCCCTATTCTATTTGATTTGAATCACACTCGAAAGATGACAGTGCGGTTAGGCCGAGTAGCGCATGCGAAGTATGTTTTCTTATACTCCTACAATTCTCGGTAATATGCATGCGGGGTGTAGTCGGTGGTGAGGAAGAATGCATCTTAATTATTAACAATTTGATTCTTATCCCCTTACCGAGCCGCCGTAGCTCAGTGGTAGAGCGTTGGCACAGCATTCGGGAGGTCGTTGGTTCGATTCCAGTGGCCGACCATCCTGACTGAGGTTTTTCCATGTCTTTTTTCTCACTCGCACCAAACAAATGGCATCTTCAACACAGACCCTGGCCGATACCTTCCCGAATCCCTTCCCCTCCCTTATCCCGGCCTGAGCCTTAGATGCCAAAAAGCCATAAATAAAATTCTATTCGATTCTTATCCCACGTAGTTCACAGGAATGTTGAAGGATCTGTGCATCACACACAGAGTAGGAAGTTTCTATGTGAATTGTATTTGTTTGTGGTTTTCTTTCCATGTTTTTGAAAAGGGTTAGAGCGTACAATTCCGCCATACGAAACAAACAGTCATTTTTTAGATAAATACAATTAATAATTATTTTAGTTGGAGCGCTTGATATTATTTTGAACTCAGCTTCTATCGAGACTATCTAGAAAATAGGATTTTCAACGTTTTCTTCTATAATACTTTTCTTGAACAATGTTTTTTTTTTTCGTTTTAATATCTTCTCCCAATTCATGAAAGTATAACGAAATATTTCAATAATTATTTGAGCAATTGAATAATTATTTCTACTTCATTAATCAATATTAAAGTAACCTACGTGAGGTGTAACACACAACATATTCCTATTCTACATACTCAAACAAGTTCGAAAACATACTGGCGAAATTAGGTGCATGATGTTTCACAAGGCTTTCCTTTTCTTCCTTGTGGTCAAAGGACTTTCACCTTTAAAAAATGTTACAGTTTAGCATGGCGAAATTGCAGCTTCCTACCTTACATTACTGTAGTTACTCCAATGCAAGGGAATGCCAAACCATTATCAGTTCACCTGGTTCAAAGACTTTCGGATGAGAGATCTTTCTACACACAGAAAGAACAACAATCATCACGAACTCATCGTCAATCAACCGTGTGAGTGAAATTTCTAATTTTGTCTAATTTTGGACTAAAAGACAGATTTACTACCTGCAATGTTAGACAACCAGCAATACTTTGAAGTCACTCTGGTGGAATAATACTTAAGGGATATTATATTTGTTTTTCATTTTATCATCTTCCAACGTAGAAGAAACGTTCTTAAATAAACCTATCCCATCATTCCCAACCTAATCTAATTGAATTGTTATTTTAAGCGTCTTAAAAGACCTTGTGAGCTTCTAAGGACGAGACGTTTAGTTTTTGGTAAAGTGAACTCAGAACCACTCCATTTATGTACCCCTCACTACTTATGGACTAGAAACCAGACCTCGAACGAACTCTTTCCTATATTGGACGCTTGTCAAACGATCCCATAAAAGATTTGTTAAGCTTTATTTTATATGGGCCAGTCTAGTAACTGTTGACTTTGGCATGTCCCGTTCGAGTTAAAAGACACCCATGTCCATGCCGAGATTCGAACCCGGGACCTACGAGTCTTTGGCTTAACACCTTAGACCGCACGGTTACACACCCGGTCGACTCAAAACAATCCCATGAATTATTGGCCGATATTCTAGATACTATCCCGAAATTATCCTGGTAAAACTGAGGAAACATTCTGGAAAATTTAATTCTGGTAAAACTTTGACCTGGGTGACTATTTGAAGTCCGTGAAAGTAATCATTAGACCTCAGGACTGGGTCATGATTTCATCAGTTTAATTATGTAAAGCTACCACATTTTAATACAAAGAAATTGAGCTTTTAATTGTAAATGCCAAGATTGATGTTCCTCATTGTATACAAGCTTGAAATATACTCACCCACACTAACACATACAAACGCCATTAGAATCGATCTAAACATGCTTCATTGAGGTTCCTCTATAATACATTTCCGTCATTTAAAAAAAGATAATACACTCACGACATGCGGAAAACAAATCATGTATGGTAATGGACTCTTGTATTTGAGTACATTGTCGAGATACAAAGCTATTCTTTCTTTCGTTTGACAAATGAGGACGAGGTGAGAGTTGCCAATTTCTTTATTTTTTCAGTCCTAATATATTCTCAGTTTTTATAGTGATACTGATAGGATGAGATATTAGTAGTAACTGTACCTTTCTCTTCACAAAGAATATAAGAAAAGGGGAAGCTATCATTTATATCGTCAGCCAAGCTTACTTCACATTTTTCATAATTCTTCTAAGTTTCATGCTCTTTGTAAAGCACCACAAAAGAGCCTGCTAAATATTTTCCATGCTATCAAAAACAAATCAAAGTACAATATTATTCTTTTCAAAAGAAGAAAAATAGATCTATTTTTTGTTTTCTCTTGTAAAAATTAAAAAAAACACAACATACCGTTTGTAAAACAGGATTTTATAGTACACTAGCTAACTTACCCGCCCCTTGGTGCGGGGTGAAGAAAATAGGTTGGCAACAGTCATTGGCCATTCACCACTACTCGCATCCACGTGGCGGGCATTGCCCTTACCCGCCCCTTGTATGTTACTAAAATATAACATGATGTATCCAAAGACGCCATCTTGGATCCAAAATGGCGGACCTAAAAACATTTTCCAAACCATTTGAACTAGAGAAACGAAATTTGGCATAAAGGTGCATTATGACGAGTAGTTTAGGGAAATATTGCAACATTTGGGAATAGTCGCCATCTTGGATCCAAAATGACCGCCCAAAATCCCATTTTGCACACCGTTTGAGCTGGATAAATGAAATTTTCCTTGAAGGTGTACCATCACAAGTGGGTCACAACAATATAAGAAAGCTTTCAAAAAATCGTCAACTTTGATCCAAAATGGCTGCCCCAAAAGCCCAATTTCCAAATCATTCAAGGTAGAGAAACGAAATTTTCTTTGAAGGTGTATGACCAATAGTAGGTTACAATAAATGGGGCAAACCTCCCCTTTGGGGCGCAGCGCTCCGTGGGAGGGTGCAGATGGACACCATGGTGGTGTGGTGCTGCAGGGAGAATTTGGTTAAGATAAAGGAGGCGCATCCTCTCAAAAGCACTGAAGTTGGGGCTAGCCCCCTACGGGGGTCTGGGGGCAGTGCTCCCAACTAAACAAAGCGAGTATATATATGTCTTGTGGGGGTATCGTTGAACAGCTCTTGATGAATAATCAAATAACAACAATAAATAGCTTCTCGATAGCGCTCATATAAGGCGAGATTTGAATTTTTGACAAAAAAATCGAGATCTGCCTTAGCCTGTAGGCCTACCGAAAGGGATTTTTTTTATGTTCATTTCTATATTGTAAATGGCATTCTAAATAGTTCCTGGATCTCTTCTACTCCTCGAGTGAAATACAAGCATCGTTTACAGCTATACGCAACCTGATCCGCTATTTTGTGTCTTATGATCCATCCGCTATATTTAATGTCATACAAGCTTATCTATTCGCCATTTTGTATCTCATAAAAGGTAATCCATCCGCCATTTTGTATCCTCTACCAAACTGATCCATCCCATATTTTCTTGCCCACACAACCTGTTACGTCTTCAAGACGTACGTGCTCATATCGTACAGCGCTTCTGGCGTACAACAACAATTCGCAATTTCAAGCGTACAAGCAGGGGTGTCCAGAAACATTAACACCCTGCACCAAGAGGTGAAGCACACCCCCAGGGGAACAGCAAGTAGAGAGAAAACAGAGATTGATTTTGAAAAGCAAATAAAAACTTTTTATTTTTGATTAAACTGGTTTCCTATACCTGAGAGCTAGAAGCGCATAAGTCACAAATCCTTGTTTTCCAGAAAATGAAAAAGAAATACTTACTTCACATTCAAACTAAATGGGCAAACTATAGAATAGACTCAATTATTTACACTAATAACATGTTCACAATAAGAATGGAGCACCCATTATTTGAAGACTTCCGAATGCTGTACAAAACTGCATTTATCACGTTTAGCCAAAATTTGACTTACGCGGTTCTAGCCCTCAAGTTCAAATATAAGCAAGAACTTTGATGCAGCTACATAACAAAATATGATGTGTCAGAGAATGATGGACAATTGTAAAAACTTTGGTAAACTTTATTTTTATATGGGCCAGTCTAGTAACTTTGGACTTCGGCCCGTCACGATTCGCCTTTAGTTGTTAAAATCCACACCCATGCCTCTGCTGGGACTCGAACCCGGGATCTTCGAACCGATGGCCTACCACCGCAGACCGCTCTTCCACCCGACCGGCACGGACAATTGTCATACAACCTCACACTTACTTCTTTGTGTGGAGGATAAGAAAACTAAATTTGAGAATCAAAATTGTCCTCCACCCTTGCTCCGTTTCATTATGAAATACCATAGTTCTACAACAAACCGCATTGTTAGATTCCTTAACATGGAAATCGAGCAATATATCTAAAATAAATGCATACTAATTATTCATGAAATATACTAATTATGTAAAACACTTTAAAACACAAGCTAAGAATGTTATTGGAAACTGTAAGACAAAGTGACAGTGTATTTTATATCAATATACGATACGGATTATACATCCTCCATTTTGTATCTCATAACAAGTTGACCCACGCACCATTTTGTATCTTGTAAAAGGGACTTGTATTCCATATATACTGATCCATCAGCTATTTCGAAGCCAATATTTAAACTGACTCATCAGCTGGCAACAGATAGAAATAGCAAAAAGGGACCCGCTAATAGTATCCACACCTTGTACTCTCCACCTTAGAGTTAGAATGAAGCGATTCATATGTCAGCTGATTACATTTCGCCACACTGTCAAAAAATTTAAGTTACTTTTCTGTTAAATGAAAAAAGTCAGGGAAATGAAGCAACTGACTGTGTGAAAATCTCCAGTAACATTACAAACTGACCCAAATGACAAACTTTTCGAGTTCCAAGAAGATTTAAAAGGAAAGAATTCTTACAAATGTCTCGATACCGGTACTTTTATTCTTGTAACTTCTTTGATTACTTGTAACAATACACTGGCGAATATTTTTGACTGAATACCCTTTAAGAATCGAAATATACCAGGTGTATGCATAAGTTTTTGCCGGTTTTTGTGGTAAAGAAAACACGTAATTTTCAAGGGAAATTAATTTTGCTTTATTCAAAATATTGGCCATCGGCTTCTACACATTTCACCCATCTTTCAGGTAATTGATGCATACCATACCAGAAAAACTGCTTGTCTTTTGCGGCAAACCATTCGTCGAGCCATTTTCCAACGTCTTCGAAATTGCTGAAGTGCTGCTCTGCGAGCGCGTACAACATTGATGCGAAGAGGTGATAGTCAGATGGCGCCAGGTCTGGGGAGTACGGCGGGTGCGGAAGGATGTCCCATCCAAGCGATTTCAAGGTGTCTTTCACTGGTTTTGCTGTGTGAGACGGCGCATTGTCGTGTAACACAATCACTTTGCCATGTCTTCGGGCCCATTCCGGTCGTCTTTCGATCAATGCGTAATTTAAATTAATCATTTGTTGGCGATAGCGTTGTGCATTAACGGTTTCGCCGGGCTTCAAGAGTTCATAATACACAATACCGCTCTGGTCCCACCAGACACAAAGCATGGTCTTGCCGAAGCGATTTGGCCTTGGTGTTGAAGGACCGGCTTCGCCAGGTGAAAGCCACGATTTTTCTCGCTTTGGGTTTTCAAAATAAATCCATTTTTCGTCACCCGTCACAATTCGATACAAAAAGGATTTTCTTTCGTGGCATTTCACAAGTGACTTTGCGATTTTCCATTTGACGTTCATTCAAATCGTGTGGGACCCATTTACGCAGTTTTTTGATCTTCCCCATTGCTCGTAAACGTCTGCTGATTGTTTCTTGTTACACATTTAATGCTTTTGCCAATTGCTGTTGAGTTTGAGTTGGGTCATCCTCCAATAACACCTGCAATTGCTCGTTTTCGCACTTTTGTGGTCTACCAGAGCGCGCACTGTCCTTCACATTGAAATGACCACTTTTAAATTGTCGAAACCATGTCTCACATGTTCTAATCGATGGAGCGTGTTCACCATATGCTTCTACCAGCACACGATGACTTTCAACAGCCTTTTTCTTTTGATTAAATAAGAAAAGCAATGCGTGCCGCAAATGTTCTTTTTCAGACACAAACTTCGACATGATCACTGTACGATAAAACAAAGACGTTAGTGTTTGGCGGACTCAACTTGTGTTTGTTTGTAGTTTAATGTCAGACGAACAAAATGACGTATGTGTCAAATGAATACGCCGCGTACTTTACGCTGGTGCCATCTCTTAGGTAAACCGGAAACTACTTATGCATACACCTGGTATATATTTGGTTGAATATTAGTATGAAAACAGTCGAGAAATGTCTAAGTATTCTTTATTTGATTAATGTTGGAAAACGGAAATATTTCAGAATTTTGTTAGTATGATGTGGGCTGTTGCCTGATTTCTTTCCCAGAGAAGTAGATGAAAATTATTAACAGTTTTGGGTGAATTTTTGTCAGAAATGTAACTGAATTTTTTCAAGAGGTTGCCCGAGGTTTCTCCAAGAAAATATCTGAAAATTTTTAACATTTCCTGATTTTCTCCAGTAAAGCTTGAATTTCTTTTAATACTTTTTTTTTTCAGGAAAGTAGCTCGAAATTTTTTATTAAGTTTTCTGATTTTTTCCACAAAATTATCTTACTTTTTTTTTTTTACTGTTTTCCTTATTTCTATCCAGGAAAATAGCTAGAAGTTTTTTTCTAACAGGTTACCTGAATTTTCTCCACGGATGTAGCTGAATTTTCTTCACATGCTACTTATTTTTTTTTTCAAGAAAGTAACTGAAAATTTTTCACAAGTTGACTGATTGTCCAGGAAAGTAGCTGGTAACGTTTTTTTTTTAAAAAAGGAAAGTAGGTGTAAATTTTTAGCAGATTTTTCTGCAGCAAAGTAGCTGAAAATTTTTAACAGGTTCCCTGATTTTATCCAGGAAATTTGCTAGATTTTTATACAAGTTGCTTAGGTTTTTCTTTCCACAAAAATGCCTTAAATGTTTTGACAGGTTACCTGATTTTTTTTCTACAGAAATAATTAGCTAAAATTTCGTAACGTATTTCTTAACTTTTTTTCGGGAAAGTAGCTAGAAAATTATTAACAGGTTATCTTTTTATTGTTTTCTTTTTCTATCAAAGTACGGGGAGATTTTTAACAGTGTAGGCAATGATATTAAATTCACATAACGCTTGACACGTGCAGTATAACTGTTACCACTACTTCTTTGTTCAATCCCCCATTAAATTCGTGTTGCTTTTCCTTTTTAAAAAATCAGATATACACTTGTAACAAAGAGAAGAACTCAGGATAACAAATCAGGCAGAAGCCCAGGACACTGTCAGCATATCCACAAACGCTTTTCACCCATGATAAATGCACAGAAGGTGATGGTTACCCATTTATTTCTTGCTCGTCAATTCTAAATCATTTTATATGATATGTGAGTTTGTTTGAGTGTGACAGAGAATGTTATTTATGAATGTTATTTCGAAATAAATGGAGGAGGGGGAGGTATTGTTGCGTGTTCTGTATGAATACAACGAACCACATAACAACAGGACGGTAATTTACGATGTTGCCCCTAAAACCTTCTTCTGTCCCCACCCTTTCCCTCCCGTTATCCTACATCTAGAAAAGCACGTGTATATGTTTGTGTGTGTACATACGAGTTATAAAAATCTGATAAATAATTGACGTACAAAGAGGTGATGTTAGTTAATATCTGTTTCGCCATGTTACACAGTTTTCTTTTAACTGAGAAGACAGCTGACTTTTTTCTTCTTTTTTCTGGTTGCTGAGGTGACTTTTTCAACGTCAAATAGACACTTGCACGAATACACACACACACACACACATGCAAATACACAGGCATACATGGACATGTCAAGTGTACTAAGTTGGGAACCAAAACATGTTTTCTACGAACGGAGTCAGTTAAAAAAGACTGGTTATACATAATTAAGAAGAAAGAGAAGGCATTCGCTCAATCATTGTTCATAAAGCACTCGATATATCATCCTCGGTTCTATATATTCCTCCTCGTGCGACACAGCGTGGAAAACAAGAAAAAAAACCATTGCAACACGCACTGGGTAACCCAAAAATAGTTTGTAAGGGCTGGAAATGGATCTTCCAGGCGAAATTTTTCACTCCTTGTTTGATGAGGAACTGTTTTTCTTTTATCAGAAATTATTGACTCTCAATCGAAAAGAGTGGTTTTTAAACGAAACATTCTCACTTTGGATCGAAACTGTGATCTTTTGAAATGGGATTCCGATGTTTTACGGATGGCATTTTATTCTT
>JAGDQP010074538.1:0-10260 GCA_022664845.1 Lepisma saccharinum | reverse complement strand
AGCACCATATTTAAATTCATAGGTAAGCGAAGAGACCTCATTACCGGCCCTGACTCTGGATACTGGCAGGTATCTGGCTCCCGTTAGGTTTTCTATGTGATGTGTCGTGCGGATTGTATATCAGTCGGGAGCTGGGGGGAAAATTTGAATATCAAATTTGTAGTAGATTTTGCTGGCGCCCGATAGGCATTGTAAGCTGGATATTTATTGATTGATATTATTCCCTTGTGTCTTCAGAGGATATATTAGTTATCTTAATCTTTCTCTGAGCCAAATCCAGAGAAACCGTGCTCCAAGAAGAGAGATTTGTCTGAGACGTCATCCGCTGATATTACGAGGTCGAAGTTCCAACGCTTTTAAGGCCGCACGTAACAATAGCACAAAAAACTCGATACACCTGTAATGTAACAGGCAACGAAAGAGTGACAACTACATAAATTCATCTCAAAAAAGTTCTTTGGGAACCCCCATACTAATCTCAAAATAAATGTTTTAGGTATCCTTTTGTGTTACAAGATCACTCTGCGTGGTGTACTGAAGCAATGTACACCTTGTCAGGCGTAAAGAAGCAGCATGGGGAACAAATTGAGTTGAACAACATTGGAACTACTCACTTTAATTTCAAATTACGTGCTGAAGGTAAAAGGTACTGCAACATAGCCAAGCTTGCTGGAAAGCCATGCTCTACCGTTGCATACATAATAAAGAAACATAAAAGAGAACAATTATTGGGGATCCGTTCTGGTTAACCAAGGAAACTAACAGCCCGGTATAAAACCTACATTCTTCACTCTGTGAACAAAACTCAAAGAATTAGTGCTAAAGGTTTGGCTACTTCACTTGCCTAGGATGTGGAAGTTAATGTTATGTGTAGATGTGTACAAACAAATTGGGACTCAGAAGACGTGTAGCCAGAAACAAAACACACATATCAGAAGAAAGCCTGAAGAAAGAAGTTTTAATTTTCCAAGAAATATCAATATGAGTGCCTGGAATTTTGGAAAAGTTTTTTTTTTTTTTTTAGATGAGACGAAGATAAATTTGTGATGGATATCAGGACGTGTGGCAAAAGAAGAATGAAGCTTTCACAAAGCATAACATTGTTCAACTGGTAAAAATGGAGGGGCTATTATGATTTTGGGTTATGTAATTACTAGAGAGTGGCCAGTATTCATACCCTGGGCACATATCTTATAAATTCCAATTTTTTCAAAGGATTTTGGGTTGATCAATGAATTACTATTATTAACTTACATATTCTAGGCGACTTAAATAGCCAAATCTTTAGCACTAGTTCTTTCAGTTTTGTTCGCAGAATGAAAAATGTATGTTTCATTCCGAGCAGTTAGTTTTCTTGGTTGGCCACAACGGGATCTATTCCGCAATAATTCTTCTGTTTCATGTTTCTTTATGATGTATCCAACGGTAAAACATGGCTTTCAAACAAGCTTGGCTTGCCTAACGCGGTGTGGGTTGCTTCAATACACTACGTAGACTACTCTTGTACACAAAAGGATACCTAGTACCGGTACATTTCTTTGGAAAGTAGTATGGGGTTGTCCAAATACTTTTTTGCGATGATTTTACGTAGTCGTCACTCTTTCATTGCCTGTTACCTTACAGGTGTATCAAGTGGTAGTTATTTATATAGTACCATATCCTATCTAAGGCATCCAAATTATCATGAAAGGGCAAGAGATTTTGAAATGGGCCATGTTTTACGTGTGATACAGTCTGATTTCCTCTTTATTGAACTTGTCCAAATACTTTTTTATCCGCTGTATATAGTTCCCTATCCATATGTTGTATTAAAAACTCAAAATTACTGTATTTACGGTAAACAATAATTGCACCCAAACAACAGTTTGAAGGATATATTTCCCAGTGCAAGTCTACTCCTACTTCTGTGCGAGTTCTTCTTGTTACTTATTTTTCTTGTATATTTTTTCATTTCTTAAATCATGTTTGTATATGACAAAATCTTTAAGCAAGAGAAAATGATGTTTTCATTATTTTGTTTCATTCATTCTTTTATTTTTTTACTAAATGGTCTTTATCGATTTATACACGAAACTTCAGAAACAACACAAGCAATGCACGAATTAACTCCTTTAGCCAGGGGAATGGTATTATACTTATATAAGTACGGTAATTTATATAAGTACTGTTGTACATGAGTTTCGGGAAGGGATTTGTCAATGAAATATATTTTCCAAACGGAGATAAGCTTAGGAGAAGGGGAAAACGAATTATCATGTACTGTAGAAACAGGAGAACTGATTTCACATTATCATTTGGACTCCCTCCCCCAATTAGGGGGGCCAACTTCAACATGGGGTGCCTCAAAGCACCCCGGGATCAGCGTCCTTGCTTTTCACCAAATATTCTGCAGTATACAGTACTGTTCATAGTGCATTTGAAGCAGCACACTCACCATAATCTGAGAGCATCACGACCATACTATATTAATGATTTACACAAAATATATTAAGATTAGAAAAATAGTTCCAAATACATTTTGTTCAGCATTTGACCCTAAAACACCATACAAAAGCAATGTACTTTTTATCAAATATTCTGCAGTGTATAGTACTTTTTATATGTGGAGCGTCACGCACTGACATAATTATGTAGTCGATTTTCATAATTCTTGCCAGAGCGTGAGGACGATTATTAACAAACAAACCAATAATTTATGTCAATATAGGAAAGAACGAAGTATAATTTACCATTTTTTAAATTTTAAATTTCTACATTTTTACCTGAATAATTAACTGTTATAATTAAGTAACATTGTAGCTATTTTCGTGAACTTTTAAATAATCAAAAAACAGAAGCTAATTTCGCCATTTCACTAATGACATTTTTAATTTCTTTATGTAAATATGAATTGTATACATTCTAAGAATCGATTGCGCTAATTAAAATAAATTAACGATACGTTTCAAGTTTTACCATCGGGTATGATATATTCTTGGAATTGCTGTGTTCTCAGCCTGTATGGGACGCTAGCGCCTAAACAAATGCAGATAAACAGAAACTTGGATTTCGGTTTAAATACAAAGATTGTGGCCTCATCATGTTGAAAGCGACAAAGTCAATCATTGTATCAAAACCGAAATCGGGTGTCAGTTTCTCTTTAAATGCTTTTGTTAGACATTAGTGTGTTATACGATGATACGAACTCAATACATACAGTGAAAAAAAAAACGTAAGAGAAGATGAAAATCATCTCCACAAATCAAGACATCTAACCAAATTTGAAGTCAGTTTCTCTCTATCTGCATTCGTAGTCTGTGTTAATCTCTGAGCTCATATAATGGGAGAATACCGTAATGTTGCAGCTTTACAAGAGTAAAACAGCCTCATAAGAGGTCTCTGTGCCCAAATCTCAAGTATTTTCTTCGAGCTTCCTGAAATAGATGGTGACTTTCGATAATCGTTTCTTTATAGAACTGGAGACTGATACAGAGTGTTAGGAGGTGCTGGATTGTTTACTCATTCTGGTTAGCCTACACACAAGTCCTGTGCAAAAAGAAACAGAACTTCTGTTGTAAAGTTTGCAGATAAGTAAGTGGAAGATACTAAACATCTCAGCCAACCAAAGCGTTATTTTCTCTCGGTTTACGTATCAACGTAAGCAATGTTCACAAGCGCTCCGGGGTCTGAAATTTTTGTTACAGGGGAGAATGTCTCCATATTACGAACTTCTTACTTAACTGAACATTCCTTAACTCTTTTGTCTCTAAATAATAAAACAACTCTTTATTGGGGATTGGGAGGACGATCCCTAACGTGCATAAGATTCGAGGGGACGTGTCCATCCCTGTCCCTCCTTCTCTGGTTTCGCTACCCATGACTATTTCTAACACACATTTTAATCTAAGTTTCTGAGAACATTTTTGAAATGTAATATTAAGGAAATATCTCATATAATAGAAACACAGCTTAGAAAATTTGTGCCTTTTCTTTTGGTGTGAATTTATAATTGAGTATATGTCTTATAGCTTATCGTATTGTTCTGTAAATTAATATCTCGAGGTGTGTCAACCCATATCACTAAATCTCTAGGTTTAGTTATATTTTTAGCTCATTATCTCCCATAGTTTGAGATGCTGTGCGGAGGACTTCAAAAGTTAGTTTGTTATTTTGTTTGTGATGACAACATCGTTTATAATTGTAAAAATAGTGTGTTCAGTTGATATAATATCGTGGAGGTTCCAACTCCATTAACTTAATGATTCGATTATAATGATGTGTAAGTTTTAATTTCGACTTACTGTCTTCGATCAATAGTTCGTATTTCTTTTCTCTCTTTCCCTACACACCGTCCAAGGATTCCGCCAGGGTTTTCAGTTTGGGAATGTAAAGTCAAAATTGGGAGGATGTAAGTGGAGTTTTGCACAGTTTCTATTGATTTTTTACTCTAAAAAGTGAAAAGTTGGGGGTACGCTAGAGACTTTGGGGGGTGGCACCCCCCACAGGGGAATCTGGCAGAATCACTGCTTCGCCCTCTGCCTCTTCTAACTGTCTGTTCATTTTTCACTTCAACAATCCCTCATGGCAAGAATTCATTGAAACCTGAAAAAGATATTTACTACAATACTCAGAACTATATTTATGCTAGAAAGAAGATACTATATCAAATGTTTGAAATTTTTGAACAAGATTTTCTTGTATACTTAATCTGTTTTTCTTCTTTACAGACTATTTATGATACTTCGAGAAACCAAACGGAACTACCAAAATACGAAAGAGAGATATATACAAACTTTAGCTACAATTATCTTTCTATTTAGTCGGATACTGTTACCACCTGTCTCAGTATATACGCTCTTACATTTGTTTTTGTTCACAGACTACTATCTTCTTTCTGTTGGTTATGTTTTGTATCTTTGGATTGATAGACATACTCCCAGTTATGGAGGTCGAAGGTAAGTTTTATCTTAAACGTTAATTTAAGTCGAAATAATAACAGTGATGATATATCTCCTGTAGTCTACGCGCAACATCGCGATCTTCGGATCGGCAATGGGTAAGCACACGGGTTCTATCCCAGAGCCGACCATCTTGAATGAGGATTTTCTTTATTTTAACTGTTTCACCAGGCGAATGCCCGATGGTGATTTAAAACAAACCCTGAGTGATACTTCCCAGCATTTACCCTACCATATACCACCCAAAAATACCTAGAAGTCGTACATACGTAAGTTCACTTTAAGCAATAAAAATTGGGTCGAACATTAACCACCCGAACAACACAGGACATCCATTGATCGTTCATATCAAATACTAGTACGTCCACATTATGACAATGGACACACTGGAAATCTACAAAACGTACGGCCATAAAATGGACATAGCCAATGATTACTAGATGCCTATTACCTAGACTTCTCCAAAACACTTGCAACCGTCAATCAGAACTTTTTATACACATGCTTGTTTCCACAGACACCTCCTAGTTTACACGGACCCCTCCCTGATCTTCTAACATCATATTTGACTGGCAGAGAACAACGTGTCATCTTCCCTGCTAGCACATCCAAGTGGCTTCCAATGCTTTCAGGGGACCCGCTCAGTTGTTCGACAGACGGTTCGTCGACACGACAGTTGGTCGACAAAGATATTTGGTCGACACGACAAGGACAGTTGATCGACACGATAATTGGACGACAAGGACAGTTGGTCGACACGATAATTGATCGGCATGAACAGTTGGTCGACATGACAATTGGTCCACATGACAACTGGTCGACACGACAATTGGTCGACAAGACAGTTGGTCGACACCACAATTGGTCGACAAGGGTAGTTGATCGACAACGACAGTTAGTCGACATGATAATTGATCGACAAAACAATTCGTCGACAAGCAAAGTTGGTCGAGAAGACAATTTGTCCGCAAGAACTTTTCGTGGATATGACAATAATTGACGCGGACAGTTGGCAACATTTTAGAAACTAACGCACTGTTCAGCTAATCTCAAACGACGCTTTCTAAAACACTTCTAATGTAGAGCGGGAATGCGATAAGAATCGAACTTTGGGGAAAAGGCGAACCTTCAATAAATTTGACACAACATTTTTACAACAGCTGCTAACATTGAAGTTTTTCACGTTTCTGCATTATCTGTAATGATTATTACTACTTTTGATCTTACTAAATATTAAACTTTGTTCCTTCTAATTGATACACTACCTTAAACTTAACTGGAGCTAGTTTGCAAGGTTCAGCTTCGGTTAGCTTAATAAACCTTCAGTGAGTGGTATAGTAATTAAATTAATTCTACATAAGTGAAATTTATTGAAAGCATTGAAATACATTGACATTTTGATTAAAGACCCAGTATTTATAAATCTCCGGAACTAGGGGAAGTCCCCATCCAGGTCCTGATGCTGGTACCTACCAAACAAAAACAGATTTACAATAGAAAACATACTGGTATTGAAAAACAGGTAATATGACTTAAGTAACAGCATCCGGTTTTTCCATAGATGGCAGATCCCCGGAACTCCACGAGATTCCCATTCCTGTCCTGGCGTTGCTCCTCGCTCAAACGAAACAATTTTGCAATTACTATGTGGCTGAAGCGGTAGCGCGTCTGACTACGAATCGGGTTGCCCAGGTTAAAATACCGGCCAGGAGGCTGGAAATTTTTCAGGCGCTGTTTCCACGTCTGGCGCTCTGAAGTGCACTCAGCCTCCTATCAAACTGGGTAGCAGAGTGTCCTTGATTCGCCTGGCCACCTTGGAAGGTAAAGGCGGTTGAGCGTGGGAGTGACAAACGCACCTCACTTTGTACCGTAGGTTGAGAATAGAGCGCTACTTCGATCGCACGCGTATCGCACAGGGAATTCCTTTACCTTTTTACAGACATTGAAATTTTGGTTTAATATGTAAATTATAGTGTAAATGTACGAGCAGTTGCCACTTTCCTAGTTTTTTTTTTAAATAAGGGCACAATAATGAGTAGAAAGTTGATAAAATGACCACTGGTTTTCGCCAACCTTAATAGATAACGCGAAGTAATGTTTGCAGTGTCAAGGCACGAAGGGACGAGACAGTTGAGGCAAACACATCAATGTGCCATATGACGGCGAATGGGAGTGGTAGTTGTAGTGCATTTGCTTAAGCGGATCTTGGGTATGTTTTTGTTTAAAATTTATGCGTTTGCAATAAGGCTTCTTTTAAAGGACTAAGTTCGAGTTTTATGAACTTAGAATACGCATATTATGTGTTGTCCTACATTTGCTTGTTTTCGACGACTTTAAGCCACTACTCATACACCATTTCCTGTTTGTACTTGTGCTTGTCACCCCTTTCGACCACTAGTGTATGAGATTATTCCTGTCTGTACTAGTGCTCACTATTCCTGGTGGCTACAAGGGCATGTGATGATTCCTTGAATGCATTCATATGTGTCATTACATTGATTGATTTTTATTCGCAGATCATTTTGGTCATTGTTTGATCGGTGTTAGGCCGCCGGTACTAGTAGCCCCCAGGGGCCTAATTCTTATCAACAATTATTTCTTATTGATGAATTTACCGTCAGTTTGGCACTGATATGCTCAGATATATGTGACTCAAACTTTTGAAAAGGTGTCAAGGTACTGATGTAAATTGATTTGCAAGTTTTGTTACGTAATATCAAATAACCATTATCACAGCTGAAACTGTATTTCTCCTTTGAAAGTCTTTCAATCTTCATATGTAAAATTTATGTTGCCGAGTGGTCTTCGGCGGTAGGCCATCGGCTCGAGGGTTCCGAGTTCGAGTCCCGGCGGGGGCATTTAAGAGCTAAAAGACGAATCGTGACGGGCCGAAGTCCAAAGTTACTAGACTGGTCCATATAAAAATAAATTAATAAATAAATATAAAATTTCTACTTAGGTACACGATCAGTGATAGGAATGGATCTAATATACTCGATATATGAAAGATTTTATTGATGTCTCTGAGGCTGTTTCAATATTTCACTGCACGAGTCAAAATTGTACTTTTACGAGATATACGCATTTGAAAGAGGGCAGTGATACATCATATTTATCGAAGCTGTACGGCGATCAAAAACTATTGAGTAATCTTTCGAAGATGATGTGTGGCAGTGGCGGCCCAGGATTCTCTTGAGTAGAGAGGTGGCGCAGCTGGAATAGACCAGAGGCATTTTCGATATTTTTCAGCTAAGTAAATTTTTAAGTATAAATTTATAATATTTCCATTTAGATTGCTAAGGTTTATCATCGAATATGACACCGGTGTAAAAAGAAAACCGCGACAACAAAACAGCGGCATAAAATCCGCGAAACCAGAATCAACGGCGACAAAAGAGCCAACCTAAACAGCACGACGCACCAAACAGCGAGAACAAAACCGTTAAGCACAAGAAACAGCCAATGCTTAACGTATTTCCAAAGCGTATTTATTTGTTTCCCTTCGAAACACCACAATTTTGCCCCTCTAGTTTTATATCAAAATTAGTACTAAGATTAATCTACCTAGTTACGACCCTCGATGTTGTAACTTCAAAATCATGATGTTAGGTACCACAATTAACAACTTCTGACCGAAGAACTCGATGGTGGACGGCGACCGTGGTTATTTATTAATAACAGTGTGTAAGATCCCAACTTCAAGTACTATCCCAACATTCACTTAGTTCCAGCCATGTTTTTCTTGTACCCTCCCATCAGTTATCTTCAGTAGGTGTCCAGAGTTATTTACAATAACTGCGAGTACGATCCCAACCTTTTTTCGGTTTATGCGTTATTAGAGATGTAATTCAACTGCGATAGTAAATTTGAACACATGGGTACAAAGTATACGTTACTTCACTAAAATATTTTATGTATGGAAAAGCCGAGACCAACAAGTCGTAATCTTCAATATAATTTACGATCTGGAGGTGATCATTTAGAATTACAACTCAAACTCGAACCGAAGGCATCCGAACAAGAGCCGTTACCGCTTGAACTTTCGCCGGCCAAATCACGACCTTCACTTTCCGAATCAGAGCATTCTGTTATATATACAGAAACGTCAGCTTTCGGTTCTGACAACTTTAATACAGATTCCGAACCCGGCTTCGGGATCGAACACAGAACCTTTCTTCAATATTTCTATATAAGCTTCCCCTTGTCAGAGTTATATCTATGTTGGTCTCCGCACCAGGCCTGCCCTGAAACGTGGGTTGTTAGTCTGCTTTATTATGTATCATTAGATGGTGTTGGTTAATATCTTCATACTTTTCCCCATTTTCATCCGTTCTCGGGCAGTAACACAGAGGAGATTTCGCGTTAAAATCCCCCAAAATCAATACCTTTCCCCTATGTAACCCTACCAAAATTGCTTCAAGCTTGAGTGCAAAAATGTCCGCTGGGATTGAGAACTGGCAGTAAAGATTTATTATGGTAACTTGTTTTCTCCCAAGTTTCAAATTGAACGTCTGAATCTATTGGCAGATATATCTTGAGCCCACTAGTGCTTTGATCTTCTTATTGAAAATGACCCCTGCAACCATTGGATTCGGGTCTTCCGGTAGCAAATCTACAGCGTCGGTCGGCATACTCGGCATCTTACCCTTGTTGATATAAGGCTCTTGGGTGCATGCTACGTCCACTTTTTCCTTTTCGCAATGTAGCCTTAGTTCGTGTGTGGCTAATTTTGATTTGTCACAGTTTATCTGGACGAATTTGAACATATCACGGTTGTCTTAAGTAAACGTAGCATGCTGGGAACATTTCTGTTGGATTAAATGGTATTCGGCCATATGTTATAATGAATTGCCTATATATGTTGTTGAGCTGGAAGGACTCGTCCCTCCTTAGAAAACTTTGTCGATCAGGTCCATTAGGTCTTGTGGGTCCGTAGTTATCCCGTTAGAGCGAAGACTTATTCTGTCCACCTCATCAATTATCGGGAAGGTCATTGTCTTGCCGTTTGGATGAATGTCCCTACAGTCGTTCTCAGGGCAGCTGCCAGAAGCATAGTTGTTCCAATCTGGACAGAATGTAACCTTTGTTGAGATCTGCATAAAACTCATTTGGATTGAGATTCGTAGATGTTTTCGTCTAGACCGCCAGTTCCCCTTCCATCTCTTACATATTAGCTTCTTCCGTGTTATCCATTTCCGTATTTGTTACCTCGGAACTCCTAGACTTGCTATGTGTTTCTTGTAAAGACTGGGAATCCTGGATTTTCATCCTTTCCTTTTCTTCTTCACCTCCTCTTCTTTCCTCTTCTCAGTTGCTTGTCTCT
>JAGDQP010074537.1:0-10260 GCA_022664845.1 Lepisma saccharinum | reverse complement strand
GAACTTTATTATTATAAACTTCTAGTAAGTTTACATACTTGCAAAGTAACAATTGCTGCAAAATTATAATTTTGACTTTTAAAAATTACACTTTACTATTGAGAATCTACCTAAGAAGGAAAGAACGTGTGAGCACAGGAAAGGGTGGTGAGTTGGGAAGATGCGGAGGTTAGTTAACGCTGTTGATTGTCTTGGGGGCTGGCTTGAGATGACCTAACACATGTTTGTACAAGACTGTGGGCTAAATTTGACGAGGAGTTGCGTAATGCTTTATTTCAGTCCTGCAAGAAAGACGGAAACTTAAGATGTCGCCTGAAAATTCCCATCACGTAACAGAGGTCATTGTGCTACCTTGTTGTTAAATTTTCGATTGGACGTTACAATGTTGAGGTGTACTTGACGCAAGCGAAGTGATTCTGCCAGGCCATAGTTTAAGATGATCGGAAATGTAAGATGACGTAATCCAAAATGGGGAAAAGACCGTATGGTGTTTGGAAATCCCCATCTTGTGAACACTGAACAAAATTGCGGGTTGCAAAAAACTAGATGAAGTGTACAAGACCATTGATGTCACGAGGACAACATTCAAACCCATGAAACCAAAGAAATGAATTGTAGATTTATCGTTATAAAGAAGAAAAAGAAGGAAAGAGGGGGATCATCATCCATTTTATTTATGGTAATGACTCTGAGAAGAGCATTACACATCACAAAAAAGTGCCTGCTTATTTTGACTGATTTTGTAAAATTATTTACAAATAGCCATGTTTAGGCCAAGGCTATTACCCACGTAGAGGGTTACGCCCTCTTTTTGGGAATTAAGCATTGAGGAATTGAAGGAGTTTGGAAATGTGGATGGGCTGAGAGGTTTTATAGGAAATATACTTTATTTCTTTATTTTCAACAAACTGAGGACTATTACGATTTTACATCGTAATTATTAATTTCAGTGGAAGCTGAGAATGACAATATATGAAGGATGAAGTGCTAGCACGCCACAATCACAACAGAGGGACCATTAGTGTAGACATATGCATGTTATCTTCTGTCCCCGGGGCAATTCGGGGCACTGATGGGAGACATTATGAGTACTGTCAGTCTTAATGGATTACTGTGCGATTGATGGAATTATGAAATCAGGTGGCCGCGGGGCTGAGAAGGGGGTAAGCTGAGGTATTCCCGGATGATTATCGGGGAGTGTATAAAGATATATGCCTATTAGTAGTGAAATGGGCCAAGTGATTAGCGGTGGATGTTGTGGATTAAAGGTAGCATCGTGATGCAGTATGTCTAATAGTAGTGGATGGAAATTTTCGTAGCGTTTCGTGATGTACTTTTGTCTTAATGTTTCGAGATGGTAAAGGATGAGCGGAATTGTGATAAAGGCATGTAGATCGGCTGTGGGGCTGGGAAGTTTGATTCTGTGAGCAATGCGGAAGGCATGTCTTTCAAGAATTTTCAACATATTGTAAAAAGTGAGTGGGGCTGATATCTAGGCAACGTGTCCGTATGTAATTACAGGTCTGAGGAATGATTTACAAGTATTTAGGATGGCTATTGGTGAGAGACCCCATGTTGTTCCTGTAAACGTTTGAGAAGATTTAAGCGGTTGTATGCTTTAACTGTAAGATATTTTAAATGATGAGTCCATGCGAGGTGACGGTCATAAGTGATTCCAAGATACTTAACAGTGTTTGTCGGTTTGATGCGAATCTGGTTTAGTCTGGGATTGAGGCAAGTGGGATTGTGTTGAACTTTAGAGCGTTGTTTCGGTGGTAAGAAAACTATTGCTTGTGTTTTAGTGACATTTATGGTAAGTTGCCAAGTGTTACACCAGTGACTGAATGAGTTGATGGCAGTCTGTAGAGTTTTGTTAATTTGCTGGATAGTGTTGGCTGTAGCGAGAAATGCTGTGTGATCTGTGTATTGGAAGATATAAATATTTGGAGGTAATGTGGACAAGTCAGTACTGAAGAGTAAATAGAGGAGAGGTGATAGTGCTGATCCTTGAGTAACACCTGTATGGAGAAATATAGGATATCAGCTGGCGTTGTTGATGTTTATATAAGCGATAGGATTTGACAGAAAGTTGTAAATATATCGAATGTAAGCAACAGGAAGGTGAAATTGAAGAAGCTTTCTGAGCAAGCCCTGGTGCCATACTTTGTCGAAAGCCTTCTCTAAATCAAATAAAACAAGACAGGATGGTTTGCAGGTATTGCAGTGATTCGTGATATGGTTGGCGAGCGAAGAAGTTGGTCCTGAATACTGTATCCTGGGCGGAACCCTGCCTGATGGTCTGGCAACAAGTGACGTTCCTGGAGGTGTAGGTGGAGTCGTTTGACCAGTATGCGTTCAAGGATTTTTGCCATGGGTGGGGGTTAATTGTATTGGTCTGTAGGATGTGACGGAATCGGGAGGTTTGCGATGTTTAATTAACATGAGAGTTTTTGAAGTATTCCAGGTAGTTGGTATAAATCCTGTTCGTAGTACGAAGTTGAAGATGGCAGCGCTCAGTTGTAGTAGTTGATGAGGTCCTTCTCGTATATGCCGGTATGTGATACCGTCCAATCCAGAAGCGATATTTCTTTTGTGATCTATTGTAGTGGTGACGTCCAGGACCGTGATTGGTGAAATAAGTTGCTTCTCTACGTTGATCTGATGTTCAGCGTGAGGCTGCGGTTCTGGTGCGTTGAGGTTGATACGATGAACAGGGTGATTTCTAGCGATGACGGTATGTGACGGCGTGAATATGCCCTGAAGATGAGTAGCGAAAGCGTTCTCTTTATCTTGATCTGACTGTAGTGGTTCATTATTCTGGAGCAGCTGATACATTGTGGCAGTACGCTTTAAAGTTAGAATATTGAAGAGTTTCCAAAACTTCGTTGGATATGCAATATCTCTTAGTTGGTTGCAGGTTTTAATCCACTGCCGAAGCTTGTAGCCCTTCAGGTAATTATGTACAGTCCGTTGAAGTTGTCGATGTAGATGTAGTGACGCTGGATTACGGGTTCTAATATAGTCTCGGAAGTGCTGTCTTGATCGTCTTATGAGGGTGAGGTATTGAGAAGGGAGTTTTGGTCGGTGAGGTGAGGATTTTGTAGTAGGTATATAATGAGCTGAGGCTGTTTGAAAAGTAGTGATGATATTATCCAGTGTTTGTTATAGTTCATCTTCTGTAGTTGGTTCATTAGCGTTCTGTAGATGGCTGGTGATGTAGTTTCTGTAGTTATTCCAATCGGCGAGGTCATAGCAGATATTTGTGCGTTGGGATATAGGTGTAAGTTGAGATGTGAGATTGCGGTGCATGGTGAGTTTAATAGGAACGTTATCACTGCCTGCAGTATCCAGGACCTCAATGTTGGTACGGTTGGTGAGGTTGGGGGAGAGGATGACTATATCGGGTGTTGTTTGTGAAATGGGTTGGGTAGGTTTAGGGAGTGGCTGTAGGAGTCCGTTAGTAGATATATTGATAAATGTGGTAAATTGGGTTCGTTGACGGTTGGATCGACTATGAATGTTTATATCGGCCATGATGATATAGCTTCTGAAATTGTCAGCGATGTTTTGAAAGAATGGCAAAGGTATAGGATGACCAGGGCGTACATAGATTGTAACTAACGTGATATAGAAATTCTTGATATAGAGTGTGCTTATGAGATGTTCAGGTAGCTGCATATTACTTACGTGATGGAGACGATGTGGTATATTAGGTTTGTGTGCTAGTGCTACTCCGCCATTGGCTCTTAATGCAGGTATGGTGCTTTCGTGATGATGAAGACGATATCCTGAAATTTTGCAAGTTGATCGAGAAGTTAGATGGGTTTCGTTGAAGAGAACTGCGTTGGCTTTTTCTTCGAGTAAGATTTCTTCGAAAAGAGGTTTATATTGGATGAATGAGCTGATATTTACAAATAGTATGATTAAATCCATAATAAAGTGAACTGTGAATTGGTTGAGATTATCAGATAGATTGTTTCGGTGGTACGGTAACAAAATGCACATATGGACCCGAGTACCTTGCATGGAATGTAACTTGTAAAACTTGCTTTGCAGCTGCTTGAACTTGTTGAAGAATATGAGGTCGATGAGCAGCTTGAATATTTTGTAATGTCAAAGTGATGAATGATAGCATTTGTTCGATAGTGAGATGTTGATTTAAGATAGAATGCTTTTCGATGTTGATTTCGGGTTCGAGAGTTTGGTCGGAGACTGAGTGGTATGATGAGATCAGGTTTTTCAGGTTCTGGTGGTGGTCTAGCTTTGCATTGGTAACTGTAGGTAGGATGTGGTTGGTTACAAGTGGAGCGTTTAGGAGGTAGTTGCATATTGTGACATTGACGTGTTGAATGTGGATCTGTGCAGAAACCGCATTTGGGCTGATTGGTACACTGATGGGTTGGATGTGAATTATACCTTTGGCATTTCTCACAACGGATTGGAATAGGTGGTGCAGTGCGTGACGGTTCTACTCTGTGTTGTTTACGATAGATGTAGGCTCCTAAAGTTAAAAGATCATTGATAGTTTTATGTGATGTGTTGAGAATTCGAACTAGATACGTAGGGCCAGAATTGCATTTTCTGCGGATGACTTTCGTGAATTCATATTCCTCCTGATGTAGTTCCTTAGTGATATCTTCTTCCGTCCAAGTTGGATCGACACCGCAGATGACTACTGATAACATTGGTGGTTTTCGTTGTGGTTATTTGGTGCTTTGTGAAGTGAGACTGGTCATAGTGGCTAATTTACCGAAAATTTCGAAGCTGTTTGTTACGGATGAATGATGAAAGAATTGGATCAGATGATTTGATAAGGATGCCGTTTCGTGTAGGAATGATCTGACTGATAAGCTTGCGAGGAACATATTTGCAGAGTTGTGCTAGAAGATGTTTTGAGTTCTTCAATTTAGTATCATAATTGCTGAGCATGAATGTATAGAGTTGTTCGGATATGATAGATGATATGGTTGATGATGTTTGTTCAGTGATCATAGCGTCAGATTCGTTCTATGTCTCATTCTCTTGATGTATATGTTTTTTCTTTGTCGGTGGTGAATCTGGATGATTAGTAGATCCTGTACAACCACGAATAGGAGTGCGTGAACGGGAGCGATGATCAGTTTTGGTTTCCTTTCTAGAATTTCTGGAATATTGAGCCGTTTGCCATGCGCCGGGTGTAGGAGTGCCAACCTGAGCCGGAAGTCCCTTGTGATAGCCGTCCGCCATATTGCCTGTCAGTCGCGGGGCCCAAGCCCGTGAAATGGTGAGGAAAAAAAGGAGAGAAACGAGAATAAAAATGGTTGATGAGATGATCAGTCTTTGTGCAATGACTGATATCTCTAGCTAACTTCGCTCTCCGACAATGAAAATTGTCGCCGATCTCAATTTGGCGGTACATGTGCCTTTCTCGCCTGTGCAGATGCTACACTGGGTCCTCGGAAGCACGCTAACCTTCCAAAGTTAAGCTAGGTTTAGTTATGTTTTGACTGATTTCTTTTAATTAGCCGCGGTGAGGCCGTGGCTAAAACCCGCTGAGAGGGTTATGCCTTCTTTTCGGGAGGGAGACTATAGAGGACTAGTGGGTTATATAAGAGGTCAGTTGGATGGTCTAAGGGATGTTGAAGCATGTTTTATCATTTATTATTATATCAATAATAATAGGATGTTATAAGCTTTGCGCTTATAACCATTTTGCAGATATGGTTATCTGAGTGACAATGTGATGGATGATGATGATGTGCACGTATACGTCACAATAATGGACAGGACAGATGCATGATTATCTTCTCGTCTAGGGGCGACTCTAGACATTAATGGCAAAACAGATGAGCCCTTGTCGAACATTGATGATTACAGTGCTGCTGGTGATTATAGGTGAAGTGATATTCGTGAATGACAATGTGAAAGGAATAGGGATGCTAGTCTGGAGAATTCATTGGATGTGCAGAGAAATAAACGTAAGGTCCTGAATATGTTGCTTGGAAGTTTAGCTTGAAAATGGTGGCTGCTGCAGATTGAATTTCTTCAAGAAGTCTAGATCTATGAAATGGAAATGTGTTTTGTATGGCGAGGGCTTGTTTGTTCAATGGTGATTTGCTGTTGTGCAGAAGTGATAGGTGGTTGTGTTGTTTTCTCAAGTAAGCGTAATAGTACTATGTATGCAGGTTCGTCAGGTGCTATAGTAGGTCGGCCTTTGCATTTGTAGCTATATGTTGAATCTGCTTCACTACAGGTGTTGCATTTAGGTGGATTTTGAAGATTGTTGCAAGCTGTTCTTTGATGTTGCGAACAGTATCCACATGTGGGTGTGTTTTTACACTCTTTAGTGTAATGATCATTGTACGTTTGACATTTCTCACAGCGCACAGGAAGAGGTGGTGAAGTTCGGGATGCTTCGACTCGAAGGCGTTTCTGTAGATGTATGCGCCTTGTTGTAGAAGATTGTCGATGGTTTGTTGATGATTTGTTAAGACTCTGACCATATAGCTGGATGTACCCTGTTGTGTTCTGATCCTGAGACATTTGGTGATAACGTGTCCATGTTGCCTTAATTCGTCTTCTGCTTCTGAGTCTGTAACGTCTAAATCTACCCCTCGAATGACTACAGATAGCATAGGAAGTTTACGTGGTGGCGGTAGTTGGCGTATCGGTTTGTTTTCTAGTTCTGTCAATTTAGCATGTTTTCCGAAAATTTCAAAACTGTATTTCTTACGGATAGTTGTAGCAAGTTTGGCGTCGGATGACTGAACAATGATTCCATTTCTGGTTGGTATAATGCGAAAGATGGTGTCTCGAGGTACATACTTCAGAAATTGCATGAATAGTTGTTTTTTTGTTTGAAATTTGGTATCGAATTTGTCAACAGAAATGAATGATTAGATGCTGAAAAGACCCTGGAACTCTGTAGGTCTTCGTGGTCGGAATCGGTGAGTGACATTTGATGATCATGATTGTAATCTGTATCGGAGTCTTGGCGGGTATTGAACTTTTTTGAAGGTGGTGACTGTGAGCTTCCTTGGCGATGAGTATCAGGTAAGCGTGATTGTGAGCTGGAACGTGCGAGTTTCTCAGTACTCCGTTTATGTTTTGGTGTTGCTCCTAATAATGCTGATTTAGAGGATGCAGATCGCTGTACTACTGGTGGTAAGACATGTTTGCCGGCTGATGATTTGTTGTGTCGGTTAGACATGATACAATGAGATAGATGATGATCAGTCTCTGTGTAATGACTGCTTTCTCAAAGTAACTCGTACCCTCCGGCACTGAGAAATGCCGTCGATTATATTGTAGTCGTGCACGTTTTGTTCTCGCTCGTACGTATGCAGTACGAGGTCATCGATAAGAACGCTGACAACCCACAGCTAGGCTAGGTTTGAGTATTCGTTTTGACTGATTTTTTTTAGAAGATACCTAAAGTCTCTCTTGCCAGGCACCAGGTTGGCGAGCACCCACTAGAGGGTTACGCCCTCTCTATAGGGAAGAGAAGTTTCGGTGAGGAGGATTTTTAGGATGGGAGGTGGTCTATGGGATGTAGGAATACTTTTATTTATCCTTTATTTAATTTTAATCTCATTAACTTGGACGTTATAAGCATTTGCTTATAACCATTTTGTTGGTGTACGTGAAGATGACTAATGAATGATGGGGATGAAGTGCAATTGCACGCCACAAACAATTAGACAGATAGGTGAGGGTGAATCTTCTTGCTTAGGGGCAACTCTAAGCATAATGTGGACAGGTGAGCCCTTGTTGTACACTAACGGAGACAGTGCAGTTATGGGGGCGAAAGGTGAGATGAATGAAAGTGAAACAGATGGTTCAGTATGAGCTGTCATGTTATACAGTAGTTTCAAGGGGATTGGTGTGGACGTAGATGTAGGGACCAGAGTAGGTTGGTCGTAAGTTGATGTTAAGAACTGTACGTGCTGCAAATTGAAGTTGACTTAGGACATTGGTTCTTTGAAAAGGATAGAGATTTTGTAAGGTGATTGTAATAAAAGAAAGAAACTGGTCAATTGTAATAGGTTGTGATGGGGAAATAATTGGAGGGTGGGATTGTTTGGGTTCTGCAGGTCGGAGTGGTAATACAAGTCCGGGATTGTCAGGGTAGGTTCAGGTCTGTCTTTGCATTTGTAGCTGTACATGGGGTGCTGTTTGCTACAGCTATTACATTTGGGTGGTTGGTTTAGGTTAGAGCAGTCTTTGGTGGTGTGTGATCCAGTACAGTATCCACATTTAGGGGTATTTGGGCAGTTTGAGGTATTACGGTCATTGTAGGTCTGACAGTGTTTACATCTGGTAGGTAGAGGAGGTTGGGAACGGGATGGTTCAAATGGTATCGTTTTCTGTATATGAAGGCACCGGCAGTAAGTAGGTCTGTGATTGTCTCTGAATGATGAGTGAGGACGCGGACCATGCAACTAGGTGTTCCGGTTTGGGTTTTGATTCTGATGCACTTCGTGATAGTCTGTCCTTCGGTCTTTAGCTCCTGTTCTATTTCTTCGTCTGTTAAATCCGGATTCACTCCTCGTATAATAACGGAAAGCAACGGAGGTCTACGTGGAGGTGGCTGATTCTTTACATGTGGAGATTCAAGTCGGACGAATTGTGTAGATGGTCCAAAGATTTCCAAACTGAATTTGTCTGATTTTCTTGACTAAATTAGGTTCGGTAGATTTAACGATGATGCCATTAAGTGTAGGAATGATCCGGATGATGATGTCTCGAGCAGTTTTGGATTTTGAATGACTGAATTAGTAGTAGTAGTATTGTTGGACAGGACGATCATGGTCGTCCTGTCAAGGGAGACGGTTATGCCGTCTCTTCGTTATTGTTTTATTTCTAATCTATATTTTAAATAATTGTCGCTGGTCTAAGTGATGTTATATTGATATAGACATAATGGCGGGGCTAGTGTATTTGGATTTTGTGCGTTTTCTTTCTATAAGGTAGGATAAATAGTTGCTATATGTTCGGGTGGTGGGTGTCTGTTAATAACCTGAAGTGTTAAGGCCTGATCATTTTCGTTAATCGTCCGGTACATTTCTAGTAGGTGATGGAGTGGTGGATGGTGATAGCGTGGTTGGATGTCTTGTTGTGCATCTATGTGGATTGTGTCCAGGAGTGTTGGGTGAGCCGTAGTCCAGCGTTTTGTTATATATTTTAGTCGTAATGTTTCCAGGTGGGTTTTGATTTCCGGGAACGTAAGGCGATCGTACAGAAGATGTGTGGGACTTGGTAGTTTGATGTGGTATGCCAGCCTTAGAGCGTGTCTCTGACATATCTGTAGCCTTTTATAGAAGTCTTCGCTGGCTATATGACCATCATCCAGGCGATATGACCATATGTAAGACATGGTTGCAAGAATATTTTGTACGTATGGAGGATGGTGTCTGTTTTTAAGCCCCAGGTAGTGCCTGTTAGCCGCTTCAGTAGTATTAGACGGTTATTTGCCGCTTTGTTGAGATTGCTGATGTGTGGTTTCCAATTTAGCTTAGTGTCGAAAATGACTCCGAGGTACTTCGCTGATGTCGCTCTTATAGGTGTGTTGTTGACATGGAGGTCAAGCTTGGTGGGATTTCGACGGACTCTTGTTTTTGTTTTTGTTTGCTGCATCACCAGTGCCTGGGTTTTGAGAGCGTTTATGGTGAGACTCCACCTAAGACACCATGTGTGAAATTTATCTATAGCTGTTTGGAGCAGACGGTTGATGTGTTGGATAGTGTTGGCACAGGCAAGGAAAGCTGTATCGTCGGCAAATGTAAAGGTATGTACTGGAGAAGGTGGTATTGGCATGTCAGCTACATATAGGATATACAATAGAGGTGAGAGAGCAGAACCCTGAGGCACCCCAATATATGGAAATATTGCATGTGATAGACTATTGTTGATGGCAACATATGCCATTCGGTTTGAGAGGAAGTGGTAGATTAGCCGTATATATGCTGATGGAAGATTGAATTTGTACTGCTTATATATCAGGCCAGCATGCCAGACACGGTCAAATGCATTTTCCAGGTCGAAAAGTAGCAGACAGGATGGCTTATTAGTGTTATACTGGTTTGTTAGTATTGTTGTTAATCGTAGTAGGTTGTCATCGATGCTGTGATTGCGTCGGAAGCCTGTCTGGTGGTAAGGCAGTATATCGTATTTGCTGAGATGAATATGTAGTCTGCGTACCAGTATGTGTTCTAGTATTTTACTGAAGGTAGGAGTGAGTTGTATTGGTCTATATGATTTGGTGTCTGTCTTATCTTTGTT
>JAGDQP010074535.1:0-10261 GCA_022664845.1 Lepisma saccharinum | reverse complement strand
TTTATATGTAATATACATCGTTCTAGCATTGCAATATAAAGAATTAAAAGAACAAATACCAGGTGCAGAAAACTGTGAGCAGTCAATTTCTTCATATTTGGGTGAATGTTCGATATGTTTGTACATATTTCTGTATAAAGCATATAAAATTGATTGTATACTTGCATGCATATGTTTTCTTTTAAAAACTCGTATACTGTTATTAAACAGGATTTTTTCAGTCGGAACATATGTTAAAAACATTATGGTATGTTAAAAATGTCACTCTTTGTCTTCTTTACTCAGAAATAAACGTTCATAACATCATAAACTTTGGTAAACTTTATTTTTATTTAGACCAGTCTAGTAACTTTGGACTTCGGCCGGTCACTATTCGCCGTTAGCTGTTAAAATCCAAGTCCTGGCCCTGCCAGGACTCGAACCCGGGACATTACAGCACTCCGCAGACCGCTCGGCCGGCATTCATAACATGAGTATTTTCTTAAGCTCGATGCTATTGGAAATGCGTTTTATTTGAATTTGAATTTAATTTTTAAGGCCCGGATGGATGATGATGAGATGAATTAGTGGAATGAAGAATATGGGAGGAAATGGGAAAACACCAAGAAAAAAACATGCACATGTTGTTTGTCTCCACATGGCATGAACACGGATCGAACCGACGATCCCTAGCACTAGAGGTGAGCACTCTACCACTGAGCCAGCGCAGCTCCTCATAGTTTCGACTTTCAACCAGTGGCGTATTCTGGATTCTAAGCTTGGACTACCACTACCCAAGGTAATAAATAAGACTTGAAAGGAGAGCATAGTTAGGTCTAAAAAGGTAACTTAATTCCTACACTACAAACACTGTACCTTTGAATTTTTGGTACATATTCTACCAACAATTTTTGAGAGGCAGTGGCGAACCCAGGGTTAGGTTTACAGGAGGCGGTTCTTTGCATCCCAGTTTTTGAGAGGGAACAGATTAATAAAATACTATATAAAATATGAACAGTTATGAATCGCTGTGCCCGTCACTGCCTCTGCAAAATATTTAGTATAATGTAATCCCAATCAGTGACGGACCCATTGATTCGTATTTATATTCATTTTTGTTTCTATCAATCTGTTCCCTCCCAAGAACTCGGAGGAAATGAACCGACCCTCTAAACCCAACCGTGGTTCGCCACTGCCCCTCAAAAATTGGGAGTACAAAATTCCAATTTTATACTCCTACTTCAGAGGTACAGTTTTTACAGTGTACTTGTAGTTGTAACAGCTTTCATTTAAGGAGAAAGAACTGAAAACACGTTACATTGTAGAAGTATTCACAGCTGTAGGTATGCTATTCCTTTAACACAAATACATCGTGTAATGTAAAGTCGAAAATTACACACAGAAAAAACGACACTTCCGGACCAGGACCTTCCAATTTACGGTTAGGTGTACTATTTATTACATCGCCGCAGCAACTTAAAAAAGCGTATTTGTGGTTAAGGAATAACATTATTCTTTTGTAATGCCCAAATTTGAATTTGAATTTAATTTTTAAGGTCTGTTAACCCGGGCAGCATAGCAGCATAAAGTTGTAAACAAACACAAGCCAGAAGTGAGCGTGCTACGACAGGGCCACCGCTTTTGCGTGAAATAAGAAAATCACACAGTGAAACGCACGCAGTTTATGAATTTGAAAAATACAAAATCTTAGTATTCTCCAAATTTCTTTTGAGGAAGTTCCTAAATCAATTTTATCTAATAGATGAACATAGCATCCAAATATTCCTCCTTGAAAAGTTGAAATACGAAGTTATACGTTATCAAATTTTGAAATATAAAGCAGTTGAAAAATGTAGACATAAATCTGAAATGAATATTCGTCTTCATTTAAGTAAAACCTCTTACTGGATTTACACGACGAAACTATTGGCTGACTATCAATGAGTTAATGTTGTACCGGACTGATTTCGATCTCTCAAGATCTAATGGCAAATCACCGTACTCAGCAATTTCCGCAAGACTGGAAAGTGGAAGCAGTGAAAAGTAACCGAACGTAATCTATTTTCACATTTACAGCGTCATACAGTCACTTGTTTTCTAAATGAAGAGTGTGAGGCAAAAACATGGTAACCCACAAATGTTTATTTTTTGAGTTATTCAGCACCCGATGGAAAGGAATCATACCGCGTCGTTTAATGTTGTCCGACTTCAAATTGTGCTCCAGAGATGGCAGCAATATTTACTTATGGTAAGCCTATTGTAACATTTTGGGATTCATAAGATGGTAACCAACAATTAAGATGGCGGGAAACGAGGAGCAGTATACCAGCTTGCCACTAAAAAGGAAAAGAATTTGTAAATTAAACATTTCTTAGAGCGAGTTCAGTGAAAAGATTTATTCTTGAGTGACTTAGGTACCGAATATTATCATATAAATAATAAAACATGGTAACCCACACAGCAGCATGAAAAATAGAAATTCGTTATTTTGATTTGGTACAATTATTTTAAGCCTTTATGTATAGCTTTACGTGAAAAATCAGCTTTCAGCCAATGGAAATGACTTGTGCAGCAGTAAAAATAGAATTTCTTAAAAGTTTAACATTGTGGGTTACAATGTTCTTGCCTCACACCCTTCCAATTATGTCGTAAGTTTCATGATTCAAGCTAAAACATACAGGCTCCTGACATAAACTATTTTTTAACAATAGCTCAACCATCAATAACCGAAACCAAATTCTTAGCATTCAGCGAGGAACGAATGTTTTGCTAATATACAGTAATCCTCACTCCTCAGCAAAGAAAGGTTAAAATAAGCAAGAAACAAGATAACCAATACTTTACACTAAAGTGTATATCACAAAGCAGAATAATAACTAGTGACACCTCTCGAGTCGGTTCAACTGCACGCGCATTTCTCACCTTGTTCATGTTCCTAATAAGAATGGTTGACAAACACATATCAGATTTTATTAACTTCTAAAATCAACGATCAATGGACAGATCGGGATAATGGGTCAGGGGGCTGCCGATGAAGTTGTAACGAGGCAGGGTTTCGAGTTCTGATATAGTCCCTGAAGGCCTGTCGTGAGCGCTTTACCAGTGTGAGATAGTTAGGTGGTAGCTTCGGTTGATATGATATCTGGGTTGTAGGTATGTGCCTTTTTGACGCTGCCTGAATGGTATCGGTGGTCGTGCTCTAATGTCTGGTATAATTCTTCCTTATTTTTTGGTTCCTGTACGCTGTCGAGTCTATTGCTGATATGGTCACGGTAGTGGTTCCAGTTTGCGAGATCAAATCTTGTGGTTGTTCGGAGGATGGGTGGGTTTGGTTGCTGTGAAGGTTGGCGATGGAGGACTATTTTGATTGGAACATGATCGCTTCATATAGTATCCAGAACTTCGATTTGAGTGCGGTTGATCAAGTTAGGGGAGAGGATAACTATATCGGGAGTGGTTTGGGAAATTGGTCGCGTTGGTTTTGGTAGGTTTTGTAGGATGCCGTTGGTGCTATTTGTAATAAAGTTACTAAATTGATCTTTCTGCCTTTCCTATCTGCTCTGTATATTTACATCTGCCATAATGATGTATGTTCTGATATTATTTGAAATGTGTTGAAAAAACTGGAGTGGAATTTTATGACCTGGACGTACGTATATGGTTACTAAAGTTGCATAAAGGTTTTTAAAATAAAGGGTCGATATAATGTATTCTTGCAGATTAAGTTGTGTAATACGATGCATACGATGTGGTATGGTGGGTTTCAATCCTACCGCTACGCCTCCGTTTGCTTTAGTGCAGGAATGGTGCTTGCGTTATGTATGAATTATTTATGGATTAAAAAGAAATTCAACATGTAAACAAATTTTCAAAACTCAAAACATCTTGACATTTCCAAGCATATACATATATAGGGCAGTATTGTTCGTTGCACAGAATAAAGAATTATTTATTCAAACCAAGGATGTTCACACACATTACACTCGTCAAACCAGTAACCTGTTCGTTGTCTCTCAAAATTATGCTGGCTTTAACAAATCTACATATGTAAATTGTATTAAACTTTATAATAACCTACCTATAAATATTAAATGTATACCAAACCTTAATAGATTTAAATCTGAACTTTGTACATTCCTTAAGAGCAAATGTTACTATTGTGTAGAGGATTTCTTAAATGATATGTAGAAATTGTATTTACTCTATAATGACACATGCTATACTTACTCGAGGCACAGCCTCAGCATTGTAAGTCTATACAGAAAAAATAAATTATGAATTATGAACTGGTAGCCAGATATTTTACATTTTGATTGTGCTGTAAGATGAGTCTCGTCTAGCAAGAATGCATGAACCTTCTCCTCCAGCAGTAATGTTTCAAAAAGTGGTTTATGTTGAGTAAATAATCGGATGTTTAAAAAATAATAATACAATATCCATGATTAATTGAGCTTTGTGGTTGCTTTTATGAGTCGTTAGGCATTGGTGGTGCAGTAACGAAATGCACGTAAGGCCCTGAATATGTTCCTTGGAAAGTAACGTGGAATACCTGTTTGGCTGCATTTTATGTTTGTTGTAAAATATGATTACGTTGCGCTGGTTGAACATCTTGCAGAATAAGAATAACAAATGATAAAACTTGTTAAACGGTAATTGATTTAGTGAGGATTGGGTGTTTAACTTGAGCAATATCGGCGTAAGATGGTTGTTCGTGAACTCTAGGTACTTCTAAGTCAGGTTTGCTAGGTTCTGGTTGAGGTCGAGTTTTGCATTTGTAACTGTAAGTGGGGTGTGGCTGTTGGCAAGTTGAACATTTTGGTGGATGTTGCATGTTAGCGCATTGCTTAGTGGGATACTTTTAAGTACATTTTTTTCCAACTCTCACAGCGATAAAATATGAAATTTTCCAAGTTTTCATTCCGTGTTGGAGAGAACCTAATGAATACAATGATTCGTTCGTATATACGGTAACCATATTTTCTCACTCAAAATTCGGGACTGGTCTAATGAAAACTACCCCTACCAAGACTTAATTGCCGGTTGTCTGATAGGTAAAGCCTAGAGAAAGTTTCTATCCAGGTCACAAATTTAGCTTAAGTTCCTCTTCACACAGCCATCAAATGAGTCCTTAATTCAAGTTACTACATCCCGCTGCTCGAAACTAAAACAGCGATGGAAGTTCTTTCATCGTGAACTAACAAGGAGACCGTCAACATTTTCATGCCAAAACCTACCCTCAAATTTTTCGTGCGTGTCGATTACACCAAAATAAAACTGCACACAAAATCTGACGTGCAATTCAAAGTGGAGGTGGGAAAAAAAGAAATTGTCAAAAACCGGAAACTTTTGATGCCATAATATAAATCTAGTTGGCTACACTGGCCGAGTGCCAGGTGCAGTGCAAGCTTATTTATCAGAACTGGCTGAGTTGGAGAGCTGCGCAGAGCCCACTTGGAAACACTTACGGTACGGCACAGAACTTTTCCATAAACAGAACTTTTGTGTAAACATTACTTTTGCGTATGCCCACCGCTAACAAAGGGCTGCCCTCCCCCGCTGCTAACTCCGCCCAGCTCCCTTCGGATGCACCCTCGCCCCTTACACACCTCGCTTTCGCTCGGTGGGCATCCTACGCTGGTGGGTTTATATGCATCCTACCCTAATAGCAATGCAAGCTTGCATTTGCAAGGCTGCAGGCTTGACGTAAGCTTGCATTGCAATGCTGTAGACTTACAGCAAGCCTGCTGCAAGCTTGCCAGTTCCTACTTTGCAAGCTTGCTGCAAGCTTACTATATATACCTAACGTAAGGTTAGCCTTGAATTTGTCTTATGTCAAAGCTTGCTGCAAGCTTACTATATATACCTAACGTAAGGCTAACCTTGAATTTGCCTTATTTCATAAGCTTGCTGCAAGCTTGCGATCTATACCTAATGTAAGGCTAGCCTTGAATTTACCTTATTTCATAAGCTTGCGATCTATACCTAATGTAAAGCTAGCCTTGAATTTGCCTTATTTCTTAAGCTTGCTGCAAGCTTAAATTGACCTACATGAAGTCTGTGCAAGCTTACTGCAAACTTACTTTTTATACATATTGTAAGGGTAGCCGTGGATTTGCCTTATTACATCAGTTGCTTGCAAGTTCCATGCCAACCCTACACAGTTCTAGAAGCCTGCTACAAGTTTCTAACCGTCACTTACGAAGCTTGTCAGTCGTAATATTTGTACCTATTTTAACGGTAACCATGGTCTTCCTATTATGTAAATTAAAAAAAAAGGCATCGAAAAATTGTTTTCCACTCTAGTGTAAAATTGAACGTCGCTCCTCAGACTGCCGATCGGAATGTTCTGCGAATTAAGATACTAACCGACCAAGGAGAGTATCGTATATATGGATTACGTATGAATTACTCTCCTTGCTAGCCGACAACTAAATTCAGTGCAGATGGTATTTTCCTCTAGTCTCAACCGAACAAGTTGAACTATGCTGGAAATGGCTCATATTTTCAAGACCCGTAGAGTAGGAGGGATTCAGCAACTGGCGCCAGACGAACATATCAGAGGTGCACGTGGCGCCTTGCTAGTGTAATTCGCAGATGAGTCGACCTGTAGTCGGAAGGTACAAAATGGTAGAGCTATCCGCTGTGAAATAGGCACGCGCTGTGAACGGCACATGGGGTTTGTGGAGGTAGCGCCTCACATATTCTCGACCTACGGTACGTAGTGAGGTCAGGTGGGCACTCCCACGCTCGACCGTATTTACCTTCCCAAGGTGCCCAGGAATACCAAGGCCACTCAGGTACTCAATTTGATAAGACGCTGAGTGCACCTCAGAGCACCAGGCATGGGAGCACTGCGAGAAAAGTCCCCAGCGCCCTGGCCGGGGTTTGAAACCGGGTAGCCCGATTCGTAGTCAGACGTGTTACGGCCTGAGCCACGGCGACTCTTGGTAGTCGGAAGACCGAAGTGAAATTATCGTTTGGAAATGGCACCAATCTTTGTATACATTTTCATCACACACAAGGTATCTGCGCAAAATTATTTACTAAACCTCGTGCAATTCTGTATTATATAAACTTAGGATAGCATAAAGTGGATTTTTCTCCCTTTGAAACACTTTCATAGACTATTTTGTTAGAATAAAAATTAATTATATGGAGACAGTGCCGTAACTAACTCTTCCCCACCCCCCAACTCTCAGTTGGTTAACCCTTAATCACGGTTTTGTTACTAGTAAAGTCACCACATCTGGACTCAGTACACCAGAGTGGTGTTTTTTACATCTCTGTATGGGCGGGATTAACCTTGTTAGAAGTTTGTAGTCGTGTTCCTTTATTATTTATGTCTTATGAATGAAACATTAGAATTAAAACCTTACAACATTGTACGCACCACGAAAATATATGAAATAAACTTCTCTTAAGATTATACTTTCAAAATTTGAAAAAAAAAACAAAAAACATGATGGTGTCATCGGTAAGTGCTCTGTCCAATTTTCCGCTAGAAAGGCAGACAATCTGTCTACATTCTTTCAGTTTGTATTCACACAATCTATTTGTGTAAAAATGATTAATAATCTTCCTGCAACTATGGGAAGCAGTAGCTTTAAAATAGGGCTACTTACAATGTCAATACATACATTTTCGCAAGCTTAAAAGGTTCAAAATTATTTTAATAGTTTACTTTTGTATTTCTGGAAGGACTTTTAAGTCTCTCGAATACTCCAAATTTTGTATTCTGTTGCTTCCCTGCGTGCCCTGATTTTGAATTCGATTTCGAGGACACTTCTCCGAAAGAAATTACTGCACTTCTGAATGCGCCGAATAAGCATTATTGTGAGTGAATGAAATCACTACCTACGCACAATTCATCTACCTGTACTAAAAAAACAATGATAATAAAACGTCAACATCAAGAAAAATTTAAAGGTCCTAAACAAACATCCCATACCGATCCACCGTAGCTCTGCGTTGGCGTAGGGTTCGATCTCAGCGACCGATCATCCTGACTGAGGTTCTTCCAGGATTCTTTGTCACACTAGGCACATGCCGGGATAGCACTTTCAACATAGGCCCTGGCCGGAACCTTTTTCCTTCCCTATCCCTGCCTGAGCCTTAGATACCTAAAGGCCATAAATAAAAAAAAATCAGTTCACAAACATCCCCCCTTGCTTTAGCAACTTAATATTATGCAAATATGAAGAGACGTGATACAGGAGGGGAAATGGAAGAAAGAGCACGAGTGGACGGAATCTCCTAAGTTAGTTTTACAATAATGTCAAAGTAACAAGCTATAACGTAACAATTATACGGATAAAGTGTAACGGAGCGTTCCCTCAGTTCCACCGAATGAGCATCTATGTTATTGTGTAAATTAATTTCCAAAGTTGAGTAGTGAGCATACGTAGCTAATTTGCATTCAACTAACGCATATAGAACTACTGAATTATAATCTATGTGAATATATTGATGGTTGAGAGAATTTGAAACCACAGAACTGTTATTTGTTAATATTTAATAAATCGGAAAAAATTTACAAGTACAAACAGGATTAACTATTTTATAAAAAAAAAGTTTATGTCAGAATCCTCTTTAGCGTCTTTCACTTTTCTTCTCCATAAACTTATCACCTATAGTTTAATTTTCACTGTAGTTTCTTCTTTGCACTGAAAACCTTTTACAGTTTTGTAGGTTCACAATCAAAGTATAAGTAACCTCAAAGGTAACAACACGGGAGGAACTGGCCAAATGTCACCATATCTTTCAAATATGTATATTATCATATGAATGAAACGTTCTGGTGAGCATGAAAATAAAAGATGAACAATTATTTTCTAACGTTATTTTAAACTTCTCGACCATTTACTTCCCTTGAGATGTGTTGTACACAATATAGTTCTAATAACTGATTGGTCAATTGAACCGGCATCCTAATCTATTGATCTCTTCCAAATTAACATTCTTAAATTTAAGAAAAAGAAGTTTAACATCTATATACTAATGAAATTAACAGATTAATCTACACACATACAGTAATCTACAGATCTACACACAAATTAGTACGCCTAGGACACGTACTCAAGCATATAAAAGGTCTAGCGGTTAATATTTGTCCTGCATATTATGCAGGACTTTTTTTCATTTACCGCATGTGATTTGTTTTTTTCAATATGAACGTTACGATGTTCAAGCATACGTTATTATTTGTGTGGCATATTTTGAATTTTATTTATGGCCGGAAGGGGGAGGGAAAGGATTCCGGCTCAGGCCTGAATAGGGGGAGGGGAAAGGATTCGGGAAGGTGTCGGCCGGCGTATCTTGAAGGTGCTATACCGGCATTTGCCTGATTCCTATGAGGAAAAACCCTGGAAAACTCAGTCAGGATGGTCGGCCGCTGGGATCGAACCCACGACCTCCCAAAAGCTACGCCAACGCTCTACCACTGAGCTACGACGGCTCGGCTTTGTTATTTGCGTGACTTTGTTTCTACTTGAGTGAATGTCCTAGATTACTAGTTAATATTCTTGGTATTATTCCAATGACAGCTAGTTAAATATAACAGAAAATATTTCATATTAAAATTACACGATAGAACAATTCCACGTAATTATTTTACCTATTCACGGCGAGTTAATATATTTTTTTTTAATCTTAGTCGCTAAAATCTTTGCACATAATAGGCGCCTTATGCACGGTTCTTTTGCGCGCGTTTTCGGATATACGCGAAGCATGATCGAAGTCGTTATGTCACCTGCAGTGAGCTAATTAAATGGGGAATGAGGGGAAAATCCCCCTGTGAATTAGCATGTGAACGAATGTATAATGCATATTATTAGATTCATCACGCTATTTTTATCAACAACATTTCCCCCCCCCCTGCAAACAAATTCTTAATTCGCACACTACTCTCCTGTTAATAAAAATGTATTAGGGTATATTGCAATTCATCTTTCGATGATTATTTTAAGACTCGAGTGCTCAGATGGGATCAGCAGAGCTGTAAAACGGTGTGTGAGGGAATCTAGATCCGCATGTGCTATACTGTAGTGCATAAAGTATTTAAAATCCCAGGGGAAAGGAAAGCAAGCGTGTTTATCAAAGGAAAGAAACGTGTAGCAGGAAAATTTCGCAATCGCAACTGGTTTGAAATTTCTAAAATACAGCAGTGTATGTACGAACACTTTAGTGTATTTGTTTTCATTTTAAGTTTAATATTAAGGCCTTTAGGCAAGTCTGGCTTGCTGATGATGGGATGATTGGTGGAATGAAGAAAGTGGGAGGAAAC
>JAGDQP010074534.1:0-10261 GCA_022664845.1 Lepisma saccharinum | reverse complement strand
GTGAAGTTAAATGAAAGCTTATAAAAAAGAAGGAAACACTAGTAGTTTTCTTCTGTTCATACGCTCACAACAGCTTTATTTCTAGATGACTCATGTTACCACAGGTTTTCGTCTCAAGGTCAACGCCTGGCATGTCTATCAGGCATTGCGACGTAACACACCTGCTCTCACCTAAAAGAACACAACTTTATGTGTCTAAAGGAACGTATGATTTCTTTTGTTGAACGACCATCAAACAAGACTTGTTTTTAAATTACTGAAACAAGAGAAAATCTTTGACAGTATTTACTAGTCATCTTGAAACATACTTTTAATATTTATATTTGTCATAGACCTTACTTTGAACCTCTCTTTAGAGATCTTAAATACTCAATAATGAGTTTTTGGTTCCTTGATAGAGAAGCTATAAGAAAAGGAGCATTCTAATCCCGTTTTTGGCGTTTGTCCGTACCCAGAAATTAAATCTCAAGAACTACAAAGTGTAAAGAGATGCGTAGGTGTCGTTGGAAATGACTTCAATATACTTGCTCAGAGGCCCTGAAACCGTCCTGATTGGTGCACTAGTTCAATGTTACCACCCATTTTTAAAAAATAATTGTTAAAATTGGTTCCATTCAGTAATACCTAGCTGCGCCGAACTTGGCATAAACATTATTCGACACAATACAAAAACACTGAGGTCGCCTGCGTCTCTAAGCAACTTACTTATCACAGCTTGCTGCCTATTTCCTTTAAAATTATATTTGAATATGTTATTGTGAAAAGGGCCTGAGTCACTTTTCGGTAGGTTTGAGTTATTGCTTGTTTCAGGCTCTCTGGGGTAGATGTATATTTTGCATCACAAATGGTCCTGATCCAACTACCAGAACAATAGCATGATAGCCCAAAATGCTATTCTTACTCTGTTAGAGAAGACCGTTTTTGTCGTTTTTCTCCAAACTCCATAAATGCGATTCGGGTCCCTTTTTACAATAACATATTCATTTATTTTCAAACTACTTCCATTATTTTAGACATAGAAGCACCAAACTTGCCATAAATATTATTCGACGCAAAAGGGACATACTGCGAATATTCGAGATTCACAGAAACCCCGTTTTCAATGTCGCCAACTCATGTCAAAATATATCTCATGAACCATAAGGTGTAGAGAAATGCTTGAAGTGTTGTTCGAAACGCCTTAGTTGAACTAGCTCAGTCAAAGTGCATCTGCATGGGCAAAGATAATCATCGAGGGGACAAGAGGGCTTACGCTCCTACTACTTAATAAAAATGTATTAGTAATACACAATATTTTTTCTCTAAGAGGAAAGGGTAAATACAATAGCGAGCAGTTGTTTGTATATGCAAAGGTAAGTTTCGTAAGTAGCGGCCCACATTGAAAAATCACCTTAAATGAAGCTTGTTTTTACCTTGAAACGTCAAGCCAACAAGCTGAAAACAAGCTTGTAGTGTCAAGCAAAAGGTTGAATCAAATTTGAATCATGCTTGCTATTTCAAAGGGACGAAGTGAGGAGATTTCCCATGCCATAATCAAGCTTGAAATTGAGTTTGTTCAGTTCAAGAATATTTTACCTAGTAAAAATTAAGGTTATATAAAGCTTGAAATATACTTGTAGTGTCACGTCTAGCCTAACAAGGCAAAATCAAGGGATTCGGATTGCAACCTTGAGTTAAGAAACAGTGCTATGTGGGAGTCGGGGGCTCTCCCCTCATTACTTACATCTAAATTCCCTAATAGTTGAAATTAAGCATTTTTCTATAGGGAGAGGCGAAATACAGTAGCGAGTAATGGTGTATATAAGCATAGGTAACATTTTAAGGCGCTCGGAGCCAAGAGGTGGCGTGGGCCCCCATACTACTTATATGACATTTTCCTAACATTTGAATATAAACGTTTCTATACGGGGAAGAGTGAAATGTAATAGCTAATAACTATTGAGATTTCCCAGGAACCCCATTGTCAGTTTTGCCAGCCGATGCCAAAAATGTATTTCATGAACCAAATACTATCAAGGGACCAGAGCCTTTCCGATTGTTGGTGGAATCGCAGCTGTAACTTGTTTAAAATTGAGATGGAAATGAAACTTTGTGTGTATTATAGAACACACATTTGGTGTCTGTACTCGAAGAACAAAATTGCTTTTCAACACAACAGCAGCTGGGAACTTACCAACTCAACCCAACTTACCTTCGCAGCGTGTACTGGAAATAAACTATTTAGAACGCTTTTGAACTTTGAATTCTATTATCCAAACCAAGGCAAGTTTCGTAAAACCCATGAAATTCTAATAAGAAATGAGTGTTAGTAAAGAGAGCAACCTGTCACTAAGTATTTCAGTGGAAAATAGTATTCTACGTTTAATAAAAACTTTTCCTTACTCATATTTGCCTCTTATAGAAATTCTGAAGAATACTATTGCAATAAAAAACTGTACCAAACTCAAGTAAATATTGTTAAAGTTCGAATTTATGTCACTCCGACATGAACTCCAACATTTGTCACACCGAACAAAATTTTCAAACATTAATTTTCTTAATTCTAAAGTTAGTTACCTTTCTTATCTCTTATCAAAATGGCAAATTAAAAAATCTAAATACCTTTTCATAAAAGATTCATTTCAACATTTCTTTTGTTTGCCAAAAATAAAAATATGTAACAAATAAAGAATGCTTAACATGAATTGAATTTATATTTCTCTCTTTTTAGAGAACATACTTAACTGCAAAACAGAAATTTGATTATTCAAATGACATTTCTTGACTTATTAAAGTCATAAATCTTTCAATACTGGTTCTATTCTTTCGGTGAGGAAACTTGCAAATTTACTTGAATGGTAGGTATCAGAATTTAAAGGAAATTAACCACACCCATTCATTAACCATTGTAGGGTATTATAATCTTTGATTCTTAACTAAAAATAGACCTTGGTCTAATTTGAAGCAAATGTATTGATTAAACTGTCATTATTGTGAAATGGTTACAAATCATTTGACTTTCTGGAAAATTCCGAAAAAATACGTCTCAAAAACTAAGCGAGTTTCTAACTAAGAGTACTTCTCATCAAAACAAATAAAGAAAAAGACAACTACTTTCCGAAATACTAGACTAGGGAGCATACTCTACTTTCACGTGCCCTATTGTGCCCTTCCAATACTACTTCAACTAAAAATCTATACAACCACTCTAATATGCACCAAATTCGCTTTTGTATGTTTCAGCACTTTTCAGTATCATGCTTTTAATCAATTTAAGAACATTGTTCGTCTTAAGCACCTTAGTAATGGGAAGCAATTTTCTCATTCTCATGTCACACAACAATAAATGTAGCACAAAACTCACAAGCTTGCACATTTCCATATATTCACTGCTCGACAAATTAGAACTAATTAATATCACCTTTAAAGATGGAAAATACGCGTTCAAAATACTTCAAGCTCCTTAAACCCGATTATCGACTACGATTTTATAACTGATTGTTGTTAAGATTACTTAATTTTTATTTTACTTTAGTAACCTAATTCATTTTTGCGAAAGTAACTTGAGTTTCGCAGAACAGAAATTCCCACATAGTTTACTCCTCGTGTTTCATTACCAACTGATCCAAAGATAACTGACATCCTAATCTACATCCTAGAAAACGCGTTCAAACGACGTGGAAATTACAATATTAATAGGTTGTAGCGGACTTCCTCTCGGCATTTATAATCCATAAGTTTATTTTCAACAATAAAATATTTCGTGCTAATGAAGATTACTTGACAAAATTAAACAATTCAGAAGTATACATTCGAAATAAGTATTAGTATCTGATTACAGATTACTTTCAACTTCAAGATTACTTGAACCGAGCTGACGTAGCTCAGTTGGTAGTATGTTGGCTTAGCAATTGGATTGGAAAGTTCTGGGAGCGGATCCCAACGGTCGCCCATCTGACTGAGCTTTTTCTAGGGATTTTCCTCAGTTATTCCAGGCAAAAGCCAAGATGATACTTACGAATTAGGTCCTGGCCGACTACCTTCCAAATCCCCACCCTTTCCCGGCCTGAATCTGAGATGACGAAAGTTCATAAATAAATTCAAAGATTACTTAAATCAAGTAACCATTTACCATAAATTCCATGTGTCTTAATCGATCTGAGATTGTTCAGCATAGTTGCTTCAGCTCTCCTAATATTATATTATTTCTTTTAATGTTTATATCTCTTTAGAATAGTTCAAAACAGGTATTCTTTTATTCCCAACGATTGATTAATGGCGGGCATTTCTGTATTGCGGTGCATGCTAGTATTTGTGTTTGCAGACGGAAAATGCGATATCTACTTACTGGTTTACCATAGGATGTTCAAACAAAAACATTTTTTTTTTTTTAAAGTCTGCTTGCTAATTTTAGTTCTCTGCATGAAAAGCTCAACATTTCTTTTAGGGCACCAGACATGGGCGGATTTATGGGGATCATTACCCCCCCCCCGCCAGTCATTTCAAAATGACAATTTTTAAACGATAGCTTTTAAAGTGTCTCTCTCGTGCCCCCACCCAGGGGCTCTCCTAATTTCGTCCATGGCGCCGGATAGAAATATAATATCATAGACATCATAATAGATAAACAATACGCTTCTCCATTTCTGTCTGCGCTAAAACTAGTGGGGTTTTGTTCGGAGCACGTGATTTTGAATTCATCCACTAGGCAGCTCTGGTATAGACCTCACAATAGAATATGACGTCTACGCCAGAGCTACCTAACGGACGAATTCAAAATCACGTTCTCTGAACAAAATTCCTTCACTTTTAGCGTAGACAGAAATGGGGAAGCGTGCTAAGTCTATCTATTATGAACTTTATTATATTATTTTCACACGTTATGTACTTGTATAACGAGAAACTACGGTATAAATTTAAACTTTCTAACACTCCAACAAATATAACACACCCACTCCAAGGCTCTGGATTCCACAGTTGTGACAAACAGTTCAACCAACCACGTACAGATGGCATTGGGGCAGGCTCAGGAGCTTTCGGTCTGTAACACCCGTGCTTATTATTAATAATAATCAGTATTGCAATTGATTGAGTTCATCAGAATGTACTGTCACTGTCTTATCCTACGGATATTCACGCTAGCGTTGGCAGAATAATAACAAAGAAGATAATTTCGATATTAGTCATTATAAACTCTTTACTTATGACTTTTAGGCATCTCTGACTCTGTCCGGGATAGAGATGTAGGAGAATTGGAAGGTAGCCGCCAAGGATTTAAAGTTCTATCCTGGCATTCGCCTCGTGAAACAGAGAAACTTTGGAAAAACTCAGTGAGGATGATCGGCCGCGGGGTTCGAATCCGCGTACCTACGTATGAGTCAACTGATTTAGTGTGAGTGTATCACTGTTTATATAGATTTTGTTCAGATGATGTTCTGAACCTAAAATCCATAAATCTATTGAATTCGTACCCTGATGAAATCCCTAACGAGAATATATAGCTATTGTGATGCTTGGGACTCTCTCGTAAGATAGAGGCCATTCCTCAAATGGAATTAAAATCTCAGACCAACCATCCTGTTCCGATTTACTCTTTATATCACTTCCCACCAAATGAATACAAGAATAGTACCGTAATAAAAGCAATATCTCCTTCCTTGCCTACGGCGCAAAGTGGGAATAAAATATTTATTTAATGCTCTGGGAACGCACGTTGCAGATTTTGCAAGCTATATTATTTCGGGGAATTGAACAGCCATAATTTTCAAAGAATTTATTGATTTGTTATTAACTTGCGAAACGAGCTTCTAAGGACTGAAAGTAGTTTTTTGGTAAAGTAGGTTCCGAAACAGTTCAATGGACAGGCATGAATTGAACCTGTTACCAGGCGCATAGAAAGCAAGCGTGCTGACCTTTCGGGTCCGAGTTCTCATTGTCTTTGTGTTAAGGAGATTACACCGCTTCGGAAGTGAATATTATTCCCTCATCCTGTAAATTTTTATGTACTATTCTTTGTTCAATTGAATTAATTTAATTTATTTCATTCAAATATCTAAGACTCAGAATGGGGAAGGGGATTGGAAATATTACAGGAAGATATCAGCCAGTGCCTAAGTTGAAGGTACCATCCCGGCATTTGTCTGGTGTGACTGAGGAAAAACACTGGACGGACGCATGGTCGGCTGCTGGGATTGAACCTACGACCTCCCGAATGCTAGGCCAACGCTCTTCCACCGAGCTACGACAGCTCTTTTGTGATTACACTTTTTTGTTTTCTCTCTTCACTTGGCGTGAACGGGATTCGAACTCGTCATATTTTGGTTACTAGTACGTCATCCTAACCTCTTTAAACATCGTGTAATTACCTTAAAAAGAGCAACAGTGGACAATGTGCGACACAATATGTTACATCGGATGTAAACTTTTCACTACCCTTTCAAGACCAATGTATGACGTTCGTTGCGTCATGCATCTTCCATTAAAATACGAAAAATATTCTCGTGCGCATTCCTTTCTTTAATAGAAAATCAACTAACAGGTATCTCGTCCTACCCTTCCACTTCTTTTCATAAAGGTCTTATAAGTGTTAGAATAATAGTCTGCATTGGTAACACTACTTCCGACAACTAGTTGTTCCTGTAAATACGAATGTTTTGGTGATACTAGCGTCATCACAACAAATGCTTTCGTAGCTGCAACAGACTTTACTTCTTTTTTCTATTCACGAAAGCATCACAAAGATTTATTTTCTTACATGTATTAAAGAAATGTATTAAGGTTTTACACCTTAATTATTGCTTTGTCTCGAACCTTTTTAAAGCGAGTTCTAGAAATGCCAGATTTGCTTTCTTTTCCTTTTTCTTTTTGTTAGTCAAATGTTGCCACAGTCTCGACACACAAACTTCCGTAACTCACTACAAAATTTTTGTCTAATACAGCTTGAAGCAAAGAAAAAAGATGAAGAATGTTATGCTTTTGATTCAGTTTTGCTCATCTTTGCTATATGTGCAGTTCTTGGTTTCAAGACGGGTGTGTAATGTACACTGTTTATAGGAGAAAACTCACAAAACAGATTTCACAGCCACCCACTGTCTTATCACGTGACTGATAGATTGTGTGTTAAATCGCCTTTTAAAAAAAAAGCAACAAGACTGTTCTTCCAATAGGACCTTCCTTTTACCCTTGAGAAAGAAAACGCCAATTAAATTCAACGGTGTAATATAGTATTGAAAAAATGGAGTATGGGCATGAAGGTAAACCGTGAGTCGACGGTGAAGGCCAGACCATTGTGGCTCAGTTGGTAGAGCGGTCAGCCATGGTGGTAGGGGTCCTCGGATCGATCTCAGCTTATACCATGTGGGCCTTGTGGAAGACAAACACCTCGGAGTGCTCCAGCTTCTTGCCAGTTTCTTGATTCCACCAATTCATGCCATTATCATCCATACGGCCTGTGCCTAAAAACGTTAAAATAAATACAATTCAAATCGAGGATGAAGGCGATTGCGGTTAATGACATATCTAAGAGTGATAGTGACGGACAAGTTGTAACATGAGACTGAATTTGACTGAGACCCACCGATCCGTCGTAACTCAGTGTTAGAGCGTTTGCGTAGCATTCAGGAAGCCGTGGGCTCTATCCCAGGGGATGATCATCTTGACTGAGGTTTTTACAAGGTTTTCCCTCAGTGACACCAGGAAAATGCCGGGATGGCTCCTTCAACATAGGTCCTGGCCGACACTTTCCCGAGTTATTTCCCCTCTCCTATCTTAGATTGAGCCTTACATGCCTAAAGGTCATAAATTAAATTCAAATTCAAATTGACTAAAACCCAAGTTCAAGTATAAGGGTGAAGCTAAGGTCGTTGTTACACCTAGGAGTTTGCTGATCAGTTTGCTCCATCGAGCTTCCTCGACGACACTGACGAACATACTTGTTGAGGAAGCTGATCAGTAAGCTCTATGGTATAATAGCAAAAAATTCGTCAAGCTTCCTCAAGGGCAGGCCCGTCAAGCAAGCTGATCATCAAGCCTGACACTGTCACAATGCAAAGTATATTCGAGCTCCCTCGACAGCAAATTCGTCGGGTAAACTGTTGAGCAAGCTGATCAATAAGCTCGATAGTTTAAAGAGCAACCTCGCCAGGTCCAACCTTAACGTAATCTGACCTAGACCTCTAGACGCGAGGCCGAAGTTGAGTGAGGTTCAGGGGGCCGATTCCCGAACAGACGTTACGTTAGACAGAGTGCGAGCGTCGAACTTCAGTCGTTAACGACACTTCGATTTCTATTCCTGACCGTTCGTTAACGTTTTTGTCGATAGCTTGCGAGCGTCTAACGTCTTCGTTTTGAGCGTGAGGTAGGAAGCGAGAGAGTTCGTGATTCGTTAACAAAAAAAAGATGGCCGCAGAGTAGTATACGATCCTTGAAGATGATATCGTATAAACATTGAATAATAAAATGCCCCTTAAGAGGACGAATGATGAAGGAAATAAAAGGGCCGTAAGTAACTGTTAATTAACTATAAATTTATTTTTAATTTTCTTGATACTTCTTGTAATATGACAGGAGACCTACTCAAAATACACTTTAACTACTGTGCCTTTCTTTAGCATGTATTGACAATCTTTTTGAAACAGGCTCGTTAGCTAGAACTAAGCTTTTCTCAGTTTGCTAATTACCACTGCCCTTTGTCGTAATTCTGTATATTTGTAGTGTTGTGTGATTTCTAAAAGAGGTACTGGGCACGAGCCTACTTCATTTGGAATTTTAGGATGGAAGACGTTAGGATAATTTCACACCCGTCCCAAAATGAATTTATGTCCGTGTTCATAGAATAGAAACGTGATATGATTATATAATGTTTATGCTCACATGATAATTGTTTACGTACATATTTCATATTATATAAACCTATACTCACTTTACAAGAAATATATCAGCTGTAGGTTAGGTAAGTTTTGCCAATAAACGCACATTCACCAGTACATTTTCTTAAGTAGTACATAAATATATTTTTTTTAAAAGTGTTTAGTTAGTAAAGCACCCTTGTACTCTGTGAGCATATAGTACCCTATATTTGGGAATTGAGAACACAATAGGATCTCGCCAGTTTTATAACCCTTGTGTATACTATAGAAGACTTCTTTACAGTAATAGAGTAAATTTAATTTGCGCTTCGTTAAGGTTCGTTATACACTTCATAAAAGTACATTTGAACACACAGAAGTAGGAAGTTTTGCTTTATTCATTCGGACCAAATGCGTAGAGGACACAGTATTCTACACCAGTCAAAAGTGAAATTATCTTTTTGAGTTTGTCTCCTTGAATATTACTATCCAGAAAAGATGAAAGAAAATTATTAGTGTAATTAATGGTTAATTATAACCCTTGGGTCCTTTTTATTTTAGAAAATAAATACATTCTCATGGTAGACCTATTAGGTAGTCGAGCCGTCAGTGTGTCTTCACCTTGTTAGTTAACCGGTTAGGCGGCGAACCTGTTCATATTTATTTATTTTCGCCTATTCATCATGAATCACATGAGTTCGTTCATATCAAAACAATTTGAATTTCTACATACATTTACAGTTTGCATTACCACAGACACATCTTTACACACAGCGACAGCCAATAATCCAAAAATTGTTACGAAAAGCCATGTGTCATTATTAATTCATTAAATAGGTGGGGGGGTAACGTTTTTTAGTTGTTCGATTCCAGCGGTCCACCATGCTAACTGAGCTTTTTCAAACATTTTCCTCAACAACTCGTTTCCTTTGCCTCCATATCCCGGCCCGAACCTTAGATGCCTAAAGACCACAAATAAAATTCAGCTCTGCCTTTAACACACACTATCTGCTTGTTCTGGAAGCGGTTGCATCTAAGGTAAAATTTACTTTATCTACCCACAAAATATAGAATCTACAACAGAAATGTATTCTTTCCAACATGTGTAGAAGTGTTGAAACGCACAATATAAAAGTTTCGAAAATAAAATTAAACTTTATTTTGTTATGGGCCAGTCTGGTAACTTTGGACTTCGGCCCGTCAGGATTCGCCTTAAGCTGTTAAAATCCACACTAATGCCGGGACCTTCGAGCTATGGCCTACCGCCGCAGACCGCTCGGCCGGCATAACAGTTTCGAGTAATGCAGGTGTGAAATAAGAGTGAAGGAGCGAAAAGGCCAAGGGCCTATTTAGATACATCCGCTTTCTGGACAAGCAGATGGTGTAAGTGTTGAAGGGAGAACTAAAACCGGATCACTTTTGGTTAAAGGTAATAT